>APFE031493246.1:455431-495872 GCA_000404065.3 Pinus taeda | reverse complement strand
AGGGCATATCAAGAAGAAAAATGTTCAAGAAGTGAAAGATCACATCGAGCATCAAGAAATGAATCCAACCATATCTTGTAAAGGATTGGAAGAAATTACCACTCCTCAAACTCTAAAGAGAGAAGGACATATCAAGAAGAAAAAGGTTCAAGCAGTGAAAGATCACATCGAGCATCAACAACAAATTCTCCAACTTTTAAAGGATAACACCACTTTGGTGCAAAATCGAATGAAACAAAAGGTAGATCAACATCACAGTGAATTTTTTTTTGATGTAGGTGATTGGGTATTTTTACTGCTACATCTTAGGAAAGCTATTTATGAGGAGGAAATGTTGGCAATACTATATGCACTTAAGAAATGGCGACCTTACCGAATGGGAAGACACTTCAAGGTAAAAATGGATCATGATAGTCTTAAATACTTTTTAGAAAAACTATTATCTTTAGAAGAACAAAAAAAATGGTTCACAAATATGTTGGGTTATGACTTTGACATCATCTAGAGAAAATGGAAGCAAAATTTTGTTGCATATGCACTCTCAAGAAAGGATGAGGATGTGGAAGCATTGTTTTGTGCTATTTCTATTATCCAACTAGATTGGATAAACAAAGCAAGAGATGAATGGAAGAAGGAGTAAGAAGTATGGCCACTTGTTCAAAAGTTGTAGAAGATCCCTATTCAAACAATATTGCCAAAACTTGAAGAGGAAGGAAAAATCATATTGGAAACTTGAGCAATCACAGAAACAAGAACCCAACGGCTACAAAATTGATCAATTTCAGAGTATCTCATCAAGTGGAAAAGCTTACCTACTGAAGATTCCACATGGGAGGACAAGAATTTTATACAGAAGCATCAAGAACTACTCAAGCATTGAGGACAACATTTTTTGAAGGAGAGAGGCATGTTACGCTCCTATACTACTAGTGTAACCCCTTATGTTATTAGTACAACCCCCTTATTATATTGATGCACCCATGTAGTACCCATATTATTACTATTGTGCCCCATAGAAGCCAACTATTGTTATTATTGTGCCCTTACATTATTATTGTTATGTCAGCTTTGATTATATTATGACCCCTTAGACTCTTATATATCAAAAGGAGGTATTTTCATTTGTATCATCCAAGAATTGTTCATTTGTATAATGTAAAGGAGGTTGCCCCCTTGAAGAGGCTGAATTATAAGGTGTTGATCTATCTTTTCTATCTTTTTGTGAGTTGGTTTCATAACATGATTGCAATATTTGATCCATGGTCGGTAATGGGAAATTTTCCTTCTGACAAGCTTCATGCATATTCCTAAAATCTATACAAATATGAATATCACCATTTTTCTTCCTGATAGGTACTAAGTTTGAAACCCATTTTTAATTCCTAACAAGAAGGATAATCTTGGATTTAAGGAGTTTATTAAGCTCAAACTTGATTTGGCATTCTAGATTGGGGTGAATTTTCCTTAATTTTTGTTGTACTGGTTTGTCATTGGATATCATCGAAAGAGTGTGTTGTATGATGGACATATAATATGTTTTAAGATCTTCTTAGCTCCAATAAAAAATAGCCTTATACCTTTCTAATAAATGAAGGCTAATCTCTCATTAGGTGAGAGACCAAGTCTTAAATTGATGTTTTGGGGTTTGAGATTAGTTCGAAGGTTTGCTAGTTCAAACCTTAAGGTTGAAATTTGGAGTTTAGAAATAGTAACCTTATTAAATATGCCTTTAAGATCATAAATATATTTAAGCTTTACCACAAATTTAGGTATGGGATTTTCATTGTATTTCTGTTTCAACTGATTGTCATGTTCGTTTTCATCAATCATTTGATCATCATATGATCCTTTATATGTTAAAAAGCTTAGGATATCTTCATAGTCATTAAAAACTCTCCAACTGGTGACGTTATTAGGAATCAATGGTCGAAAAATTAATTCTATAGAAAACCCATATGAATTATAGTCTTCGGGTGGTATAAGCTTGGACGCTATATTAGCTAGAAGGTCAACACTTGCATTTTGAAATCTAGGAATAGGAGAAATATTGAATGATAAAAAATGTGAAGTAAGTGTTTGAACCAATGATTGATAATGTTTTAAATGTCCATAGAGACAATGAATGGTGTTTCTCACTTGTTTGATAACAACTTTAGAATCTCCAAATACTTCAATATATTTGATATCAAGACCTATTTCTTTATACAAACCTTGGATCAGTGCCTCATATTCAGCAATATTATTTGTAAATTCAAATTCCAGCTTACATGCTAGCATTGTTTTTTCTCCTTTTCAACTAATTAATATACAACTGGCTCTTACACCATCATTGGATTTAGATCCATCAAAATATAATGTCCAAAATAAATATTTAACTAATGGTTTATCTAAAAGATTTATACATTTGGAAGAATCTATTTGTGAAAAGTTCTCAATATGAGAAGTAATAGAGTTATCCAAAAAATGTGACTTTTGTGCATTGAAATTTCCTAAAAATGACTCAGCAGAGTAGTTTCCAATGATGTTATTATTAAAAGCTATTGGTTCGTTTTCATCTTCAAAATCAATTACTATATACTTCAAATGTTTTTCTTGGTCAATTCTGATTTGATTTAGCTTTCCATTGTAAGGGAGCCACATATGAGACCAATCTGTTGCAAAAAAACCATGAAGTTTCTTAGACCAATCCCAGCTAAGAATTAAACCAAAAAATTTGGGCATATCAGCAACTAGTATGTCAATTACTTGACAAACTTTTGGACTAGAAGAAAGTATAATGCTGACTGAATTCATTTCCCCTAAAACCTCGACTTTTGTTCTATCAAGTTGGACAATGTGAACTGCATACTTTTGGTGTGAGACATTTAATTTCATGTATAATGATCTTGGAATTGTGTTTTAAGAGACCCCTGAGTCTATTAAGAAATTGTGCACATTTTTATTAAAGATTTCATAAGTTAAGAGAAAAAGGGGAGTGTGAGTTAGATCTATTGCCAATTAAGATAGCGTCAGTGGAATCAATCTTGTTTGATGAATAATTAGGAGGCTTACCCACTCCTCTAGAAGCTTTGGATATAACAACAACATGAAGAAGAGAAGCGGGAATTGCATTCAATTCTTTGAGTAAAATATTTTGTTGTTGGTTAAGCTTATTAAGATAGATTTTCTTTGGCTTTCTTCATGTCCTCCACTATGTTATATTCCATAGCATTTGTAACTACCAAGGTTTTGGATGAGGATTGGAGATTAAATGAGGATGGGGTTGGTTGAGGAGATGTGGAAAGAGACCTTTTACTGACAACTTTATCTTTAGTAACAAAGGTTGAAGGCTTTTGCTTTTGGGTTGATTTTATAGAATTAATTGGGCCTTTACTCCAAGTGCTAATTGGTAAATCTTCTTGCTCATCTTCATTATTAGAAGTAGGTAGGATAAAATCCCACATCCCATGCACTTCAACCAATTCTTCATCTTCAGATTCATCAACAGATAATGATGTTTCTTCCTCATCTTCATCCAAATCAGACTTAGCATTAGATATTGTATTTGGAGGTTGAGGATTAGATGCCTGATTTCTCTTAAAGGATCTAAAAGGATTTTTAGAAGAGCAGTCAACTACCTATTTTCTAATTTCTACCATCCCATTTGACATGGTTTTAATGACTTTTTGTAAGTCTTCGAGATCAAAGGGATCCTTAGGGGCTTTATTCTTTGATTCATCCTTAGATGTAACATTTTTGGTCTTTATTTCTTCCTGGGCAGTCTTCTTTGCTAATGCAATTATTATATTTTCTATAGACAAGGATTCTTTCATGTTTTCTACTAAAGTAGCCTTATTGGCTCTAACCACAAAAATCGTTATATCGGAAGGGAGAGAGAAAATTTACTATTCTATCTATACATCAATTCTAGGGCTTGATGTAACTGGGGTTTTGTTTAGCAATTTATTAAATCTAGATTTAAAATATTTGATCTTTTCAATTGTTTTTTCTTTTAGATTAGAATTATCATTAATAAGGGAGGAAGTTGTGCGGTCATCATTGAATTTAGCTAAAAATTGTTCTTCAAACATGTCCCAATTAGTAATAGACCCTGATGGTAATGAAAAATACTATGAACCTATCAATCCTTGAAGAGTGTAGGGAAACAATCTTACTACATAGTGTTCTTCAACTACTCCATTAGTATTAATGGCTAACATATAATTGTGGAGATTCTCTTAAGCAGGTAATCCATCATTAGGATTAAATTTTGGTAGCCATCTTTCAAGATGTTTAGGTAGAGGATAGAGAGGTGCTAGCATTTTCACAGCTTCAAGATTGGCCCATGGTTTAACTAGTGGTGGGGGTGGTTTTTGTTCTAATCCTACCATTATTGTAGTTTGGGAAGAGGTGGATGCTCAGGGTGATTGTGTGGAAGAAGAGGCAGGTTGTGTATTGGTTCTAGATGAACTGGCCTCAGTACTTTGAGAAGAAGTGGTATTAACAGGATTGATTGGAGGGAATGAAGGGGTTTATGGACGCGAGTTTGAAAAAATCTTAGTAGTGGATTTTTGTGACTCATATTTCTTAGTCTTTTTCTAGAAATAAGGAAGAGGAAAATCAAATGGAGAAACCCCAAACTTCTCGCTTTGAGAATGATTTAAAATCTGAGTGGGTTGTAAATTATCTGTTACACTTCCTTTAAGATCTTAAGATGGTACAAGCTTTTCTTTCAAAATAGAAATTTCTCCTAATTTCTTTATCAAACTATCGAGTTTAGGTGATTCTAGATTATAATATAAAGAGGGTACTTCAGGAAATGTACTAGGAGATTTAGGAGGTGATTTCTCAACTTCTTATCTAGAAATAGGAGTTTTGGATGAATATATAGAAGTTGGGGGTGATCTTGAGGGGGAGTGACTCTTGGAATGGATTTTTAATTTAGATTCAGTTATTTTTGCCATTCATAGTCAAAGTCCCTCCTTCTAGCACCAAGAATGTTGATCCCTTGAAAATTGCTACAATGACATTGGGGATAACCACCTAGTTGGGGACTTGAATACCACCCCTTTTCCATTTGGAATCGTGGCTCTGGCTGGATATAATGGGACCATTTTCCCAACAAAATGTAATAGAATTGATGTAGAGTGCTTATAACCGAATCTAGGTGATAAATGGAAGTGATTATAAATTGAAATACTTTTATTAATCTATCTATTACCCGGGTTTACTTATGTTTATGCGATCTAAAATAATTTTCCTTAGTGCATGATAATAAAGATTAATCAAGCACTTGTAGAAATTAAAATAATTTAATATAATTATGTTGATTAAATAGTCAATCAAAATAATTGATGAAACTTGTATCACGTTATATCTTAACAAATTGTTTATATATTTATTAAAGATGATAATTCTAGCATGTTAGAAAATGAATTAATATAGAACCACGTTAGAAAATATACATATAATAAACAATATAAAGAGGAATAAGTATCAATTCATTAATAAAACATAAATACAATGATAAACGTACCTGATGTATGTTATTCTGCTCATGAAAGAAATAGTTTTGGTCCTGTCTTTCTCATTAATATGGTTTCAAGAATATAAAAGTGCAAGCTCTCAAAGCCTTCTCTACACAACTTCACGACCTTGATCTGATCATTCAACTAAGATAAGCTTGAATGTACAGACGTGAAATATTTGAAAGGCTTTCCTTATAAAATTTGGGGACCCTTTCTTTGTAGACATGAAAGGGTTTATAGAACAAAACTAAAATGTAAAAATAGAAAAATGCATAAAAACTGTTGAGGAGGTTGAAACCTCTCAAAATAAGAGACATTAAGAAAGAAATAGGAGTTGTTGAAACGACGAGCTCATGAATGTAATTGTGTCTATTCTTCCATTCGCTTGTTGAGCTCATAAATATCTAACATTGGCTTAACTTCAAGGGGCTGACCTGTCCTCATGTGTAGTTTTCCAATGTACACTGCATTTGAAAGCGCAGGAAGCATATGAGTGGATGAGTAAGCAAGGCAGCAGAGCATTAGCCACTAACTGTGTGGATTCACAAGATATTTCCAGTACATCTCCTAATCAAGTTTTGTAAACTTTTTAATTGCTTCATCCTTTTATTTTGAAATTTCCTACCATTTCATTTCCATAAATTTAATATCAGGAAGATTAATAGGTGGAATTCTTGAATCAGGTTGGAATTATGTAGGTTCCCATTGAGCATAGGCTACAAAGACCAAGAGATTAAAAGAGCCATAGAGAAAGCTGAAAGGAAGTTGTTATCTCATGAACCTAAGGCTCAAGAACAGCCTCAGGGTGGTAAAGTTTTTCTTCCTTATATCCATAGAGTCACAGACAAAATCGCTAAAATCCTAAAGAAGAAAAACATCATCACTCATTTCTCAGCCCCTGGAACTATTAGGTAAGGTTTGAAGTCTGTGAAAGATGATATTGACAAGCATCAGCTAAAAGGAGTCTACAAAATAGAGTGTTCATGTGGAAAAAGCTACATTGGTGAAACAAGTCGCTCCCTCTGGACTAGACATAAGGAACATGGCGCTGATATTAAGAATGAAAGATCTCATACTTCAGCATTGGCAGAGCACTCCGCAAAGACTAAGCACCATATTTTCCTGGAAGGCGCATCAATTATCGCAAGAGAGGAGCACCAGCAGAGAGGAAAGATCAGAGAAGCGCTTGAAATTATCAAGCATCCTCATGATCTGAACAGAGACAATGGTATGGAGATTAGCGGGAGCTGGCTTCCCTTGATCAAGGAATCAAGATCGCAAACTCATCCCAGGTATAGTATCTCATCTTCTATCATCATTCATAAGTCCTGATGATGGATCCCACTTGGGATTTGAAACGTTGGCATAAAAATGTTCATACTATGGGTTCTCCGGTATCTGGTTCGAAAAATATCATTGATAGTTTCAATGATTTTCTTGGGAACATCATTTTCCCTGGAAACTACTCTTTCTTCCTGTTTCAACTGGATGTCCCAATTAGTAAAGAGGATTTCCTTGTGAGACTCCTCTATTTTGGGAAGGTATGTTGCTTTGCCTTCTGGTGTATCCTACCATGTTATAAAGCTTGGGATTTTATCATCAATTTCCTCGAAAGTCACCATCATATCAGATGATTGATTCATTAGTGAATCACTTTTGGTACATAGTGGATTGTTGATTTATAACATCTGACATAATATCGCATGTTGTTGCGATAATAAGGCGCTTAGCTCCAATGGTTCCTTCATAAATTATTCCACTTTAGGTTTGTCCTTTAGCTAATAAAGTGAAACTAGAGTTGTTGGATTTGAGTATCCTTGGTACTAATATTTGCATGATGTTGGAGCTTTAATTGATCAAAGCTTTGCTGGAGTTGAGACAATTGTGTCTTCACTTGTTGATCAATACTTTGTTTTTCCTCTACCAACTGTTGTTCCAATTTTTGAATCCTTTCTTCCTTTTCCTTAATTAGTTATCGAACTTCTATTTCTTTATCAATCATGGAAGATGCATAAGCACCTGAAAAATGTGACAAATTTGTTAAATTCTCCGCAGGATAAGTTTGTGTATCCTTCCAAACTATGTCCATTGGTATATCACTAAGAATGAATGTTGATGATTACTCCATTCTTCTCCTTTTCCTCTACCTTTCCACCATAGCCCGATGTTTGGGATTGTAAAATACATCAAGAGGAGAGATTTCTTCCTCTTTAAGGAAAATTTCAGATGAAGGGAATGTCAAGATGATTTCAATTTCATCTGTACTTACATATTTATTAGAAGCCCTATCAGTAAACAAGCTTTGTCCAGTGTTCTAGGGTGTGTTGAATATTTTCTCCACCTTAATATTCTCTTCCCCTTGTTGTCCTTTTAACTATGGATCAAACTATTTCCATGCTTCATTCAATTCATTATTGAAGGGTGTTTTATTAGTATGGGTTTCTGTTGATTTATCTTCCACTTCAATATCTTTAGAAACCTCCATTGAGTCTTACTCTGAATTTTGTTCTGAATTCTTCTCCAAATTATGCTCTAAATTCTGCTCTTCTTGGGAAATTGGTTGAGAAATCCTCAATAGATCCAAAGAGATATTTTGCAGTCTTTTTTCCTTGTGTCTTTGAATTGCGGTAGATTTTTTGGATTAAGTTTGAATGTAGCCAGGTGTTGTGCTTGTGAAAATGTCTCGGTAGAGACAAATAGGTCATCATAGTCATTATCTTCATGCCTAAATTTCCTGATTTTTACCTGAGCAGTAACATTATGTGCTACTTTGTTTGGATTAAAATATCTACCAGGCACACAAGCAAGATTTAAACATTTTATGTTATCAATTTCAAGCAAATCATGCTTGAAATCATGTTAAGCATATACACCAATTGGATAGGGAAAGAAGGCCATAAATATTTCTTGGATTCCTTTAGGGGTTTGGTCAATCTATACTCTACAGTTTGATAGGAAATCTCTGTGGCTAGTAATTTATCAGGCACATATAATGGGAGAACATGAGGAGCTTCCAAATTTCCATAGGCTTTAACATAGGTAAATAGTTCTTCACCAAACCACCTGCCTATAGGTATGGAATCAATTTTGGCCTCTTCAGACAATCTTAGGGCTCTTTTATTAAAAACAGCTTGGTGTATTGGAAGAATGACTTTGTGGCGAATTTCATAAAAATGGACGTGCAAATTACACTCCCACAAGATTTTATGATATACATGGATATGAGTGGGGTCTTGAATGGTCCATTTCCATCCCATGATTGGGAAATATGAAGTGAAATAGATTGCATCCATGATGTATGTGCTCATAAATAATGGTGGAGTTACTCTGGTCGTAACATACTGATTTTATTTGTATTCTTAGATTTGGGAGGCAATATTATTTGAAAGGATAGTGCCCCAATCCATTGTATAAGAATATGATGTTGCATTAATAAGAGGAACCCATTCGAATGAGAATTTAGTTGTAATAGTGTACTTGAATAACCTACACATCATAGTTGCAACATAACAATAGGGAGAGGCGAGAGAAGATAAAGAGTACATACCTAAATTTTCATGTTTGTGTTTGTTTGGGTAGGATCTCCATCATCTAAATGGATCTGATTCCACCTTATTCTCGCTTGCAAACTGTTCGAGGAAAGAATTTCCATATACCTTCTGTGGGTTGGGTATATGGAACATTTTATTGAAATCTTGAGCTATAAAGGGCCTGATGATTGGTTTTCTTGAATTCAAGAATGTCCTATCGATCATATTGGTGTTATAAATTATCCATTTCACCATATCAGTATAAGGAAGGATCTTGCGTCAATCGGAGATAATGTGAATAAAATAGTTGGTGATTTTTTTGTAAGAGGATTTAGAATATGAAGTAGCATCCACTGTTACCACTTTCTGAATTACCTTGGGTCCTTCACTTTCAAGAAATTGATACATATATTCCCATGAGGATGATCTGCTATCTATCGTGCACATAGTGTTTGAGAAAAGTAGGGCCATTTTTTCCACTTTGGAAACAGGAGGTGTGGGTTGTGAAGCTACCGTGCTTTTCTTTCCTTTGTTTTCTTTGGTCATTCTACTACACTGCTACTTTCTGGGAGATTAGCTTGCAATTGGAAACATAGAGAAATGAAGAACAACAGGTCTGAAATACGGGAGTGTTAAACATACAAGGTTTGAAATGATGGAGAATATAGTTTAAATGTGAAAAAATATGAAATATCTACATGTAGACCATCAAATCACCTTGGGGATTTAAATCATAAATACCGTTACAAGACCTTAATAACCGAAATCATGGCTTCACGTGATAATTTATTATTCCATTAATATATCGTATTGCAAGAAAAACCTTTCAAACGCTAATCGTAAACATGTCTCAATGTGTTTTCCAAATATGCGATTGTGATACCACTATATCGACGGTTTGGGTATTGGAATTCCACGATATGATGATCGTAATATCACAATCATGGGTTTGGAGTGGAGGACAATGGCAATGACCAAAACTCTTTTGTGATTGCGAAATCACGAGAATGATGCGGCAGTGGAGCGGCATGCCTTTTACAAATTTGTGATTCATTCGGATGAGACATATTTATAGGGTTACGTTAACTGTTATATCGGGTCTGAAAGGTTTATCACATATCAAAATCAGAGTGGTCCTCAGGTCTTTTTTAAATTGTGCTCGTTATAAGTTGTGTGATGCTGGTAAGCTTCGATATAGAGCAGATATTTAAGAATGCTTAAGGATTTTAAAGCCTAAGTATATGTTTGTTCTGAGGGGGTATATGCTTTGGGATATGTGATTACAATATACTTTATTGCGTTGCATCATTTCAAAAGGATAAAACGGGGAGCTACTCATTAGGACTTGCGAAGTGAGATAACGTCAGGATTTCTTTAAGGCAAACTCATTTGAGTTGTTTGGGCAAATGAAATTCGGATTTTCTATTCAAATAAACTAAAATTTGGTCTTGTTAAAACACTAAAATGTTTTATTTTTCTATGATTTAAAAATTTAAAGGGTCCCCATTATTTGTATAATAATTTCCTAAGAGATTTATATATAGATAAATCGGGGGTTGTTGAATAGCACAACATAAGGTCATTATGAATTTTTGGCCATGCCTTTTGGCCTTACTAATTCACCTTCCACATTTTAAGGTTTGATGAATTTCACTTTCAAACCATTCCTTAGAAAATTTGTGTTAATATTTTTTTATGATATACTAATCTATAGCAAGTCTTGGAAAAACCATGTTTAACATGTTGATAGGGTTCTCAAAATTTTGGAGGAGAAACAATTGTATGCAAAATTATCCAAATGTTTCTTTTGGGTACAATAAGTGGAATATTTGGGTCATATTGTATCCCATGAGAGTGTTAAGGTGGACCTTAACGAAATCAAATCGATTAAGGAATGGAATGTCCCAACAAACTTAAGGCATATTTGAGTAATTATTGGGTTAACAAGGTATTATCACATGTTTTTTAAGAATTGGGAATATAACAACACCTTTAAAAACATTATTGAAGAAATATGCATTTTTTTGGACTCTAGAAGTAGCTAAGACCTTTGAACATCTTAGAGGGAAAATGTGTGAATCTTCGGTATTAGTTACACCATATTTCACAAAAACCTTTATTGTGTAATGCGATGCCTCGGGAAAAGGGATTGATGTTGTTTTAATGATGTAATAAGGGAGACACATTGCTTTTGAAAAT
Source organism: Pinus taeda (assembly GCA_000404065.3). Classification (NCBI taxonomy): domain Eukaryota; kingdom Viridiplantae; phylum Streptophyta; class Pinopsida; order Pinales; family Pinaceae; genus Pinus; species Pinus taeda. The sequence continues at coordinate 484,636 of APFE031493246.1, read as the reverse complement.
TTTCAAATCAAGTGAAAGTATTTAGAGAAACTGATTTATGAGAAGGAAATGTTGGCAATATAACATGCTCTGAATAAATCATGCCCTTAGCTAATGGGAAGACACTTCAAGGTAAAAAAAAAATAATGATAGTCTTAAATATTTCTTGGAATAAAGATTGTCTTTAGAAGAGTAGAAAAAAGGGTCACAAAGATGTCGACTTATGACTTTGAAATAATTAAAAAAAAGGGGAGCAAAATGTTATTGCAGATGCACTCTCAAGAAGGGATGAGGATGTGGAAGCATTGCTCTGTGCCATTTCTATTATTCAACCTGGCTGGATAACTAAAGCAAGGGAGAATGAAACAATGTTGAAGAGCTGTGGACACTCATTCAAAAGTTGCAGCAAGACCCCAGTGCATTTGATTCATTTATTTGGAAAAATGATTCGTCGTGGTACAAAGACCACTTATATCTATGTAAGAACTCTTCAACAAAAGGTTCTTTTGAAATTACATATTGTAATAGCCCTAGTGAAGCTTCCATGTAATAAAAATTAAAAACAATAACCATGGTTGATGGGACACTTATTCTAAGCTGAATGTTGGGAAAGAAATCATTGGGGGTGTTCATTTGGTTGTTTATGGCTAAGGAAATTGGCAAAGGAAATGGCTAAGAATTTGGAAAGGAAAAATGGCATCTTTGGCACATTTATTTATGAAAATAATGGAAATTAGGAGAAAACGGAGGTGAAAAGTCATAGGTTGCATGTGAGGAGGGAAAATAAAGGAAAATAATGGAAAATCAAGAAAATAAAGGCCTCATTCATAAAAAGGATACTGAGGATTAGTTGGTAACCTTTTGTTAGTTGAGTTTTGGACCTCTCTCATTATTCTCTTTCTCTCTCATACTCTTGGACACTTAGAGTTTCTTGGAGAAATTTTGGCATTGGATCAACATAGGAAAAGAAGGCAAGATGCAACAAAGATCAAGTAGGGAAAGGTAGGATCAAGCACCTACAACAAGATTCATTACATGTATCAACTTTGATGTGTATTTTACTTTCTAGATTCAGCATGCATGACATTGCATATGGTTCTTTTGTATCATGGCATGGGTTTGGCTAGGTGTAACAATGTTTTTTGTGTAGCCTTCCCATTTTTGGACAGCCATGGTGTGATGGGGTTTTCATATTTTGGTTGAGTTGGATTTCTGGATGGATTCGAAGTTGAATGGGGTGGACCTCTGAATAACAGAGCACATGGCCTAGTGGTCCCTGAACTAGACTATGGATCACAATAAAGCCACTAGCCTAGTGTGATGTAGGAGCATGAGGCTTAAAAGAAAAAATGCTTCGTATTATTCCAAAAATCCAAAAAAACTTACAAGCAAAGGAGTGGGGTCCTTTAGCTGTCAGTTTTCAAAGCTTTCTACATAGGAGTTAGACTAGAATCTAGGATATAGATTATCATGTAATAAATTCAAGTAGTTTGATATAGTGGAGATTCTCAAGGATAATATTATGCAGAATAGATAGGATTAGTTAGTTCGGTCATTTTATTTAGGATCTCGTTGTTAATTGAAATAGTACTTGTGTAAGTTCTGAATCATAATAAGGGGATTTTGACTGATTCAGGTTGCTTTTCCATATATAAGATTTAGTTGCAGAAAATTTCTCTCTCTGTCTTTCTGTGTATATTTGGTCAATCGTTGAGGCGTTGCATCCCTTTGTAATATCACTGTGTTTTGTTGAATTTCTTGTTTAATTCTAAAAGTTTCGAGTATTGTGTAATCGAGTTAATCTCTTTTCACGTGCATTATCAATTGTGGGGGTTGAAGATATACGAGTTTCCTGATTGGGCTTGAAGGACCGCATTCATCCTTAGTCATCGATCTTAATTTCAATGCCTTATGATTAGTAGACAATAGGGGTTAGCTTGGTGTTAACTCGTCGTTTATTAGAAGTCCCACAAGCTGGAAGATCTAGTGGCATTGTTATCCAGCAGATATCATGCTAAATAAATAAGCGGATGTTAACGCATGAACCGGATCCGACATTGATTATATCACAATCTATAAACCCCATCAGATCCATCCGAAGGAATTAAACAAGTGGGAAATGCCAGACCCGAATATCTATAGGTCGATTGTTTATAACCTCATGGGGTCCATGTGGCTGGTTAAAAGTCACATAGATTGTCAAGCGATGAGACAGTGACTGTTGGATCACTAAGTTTGCCAACTGTTCAATCAACCTCGCATTGCTTTAGACAAAAGTAAGTAAAGCTTGCCTAATAGTCTTGTGATTGTGATTTTACGATGTTTTAATAGATTTACAAGGCTCATCTTGTTGAGGAAATTTTAAGCGGTTCCACTAGGGTAGTGGAATAGATAACTTTAGAGATAGATGAGTGATACTCCACGGGAAATTGAAGAAGGGGTCTAGCCTGAATTGGAAGAGATTGTTTCTGGTTTTGAATGTTTGTCAATAATGTCTGCACTCTAGCCACCATTTGTGGTATCAAAGTAGCTTAAAGACACTGAACAATATCTAATGGGTCAGAGGAAAAATTCCACTATGGCTTTCATAGTTGGAAGAGGACACGGTAGAAGAGGAAGGCCTATTGCAAATGTTGAAGTGATGGAAGCTATGCAATAGATGTAGGCTAGATTAGGAGCAATGGAAACAAGGAGAGATGCAGATGCTAGAGATGTCAATGATACTGAAGCAGAGGCTGCAGAAGAGGCGCAACCTCTAGAAGTTACTCCTAAGATGAGATTCTTTCAGTCAATGTTGAGATCCACATCTAGACCCAAAACTGAAGTTTCAATTTATGCAGGAGGATTAAATTCTGAGGAGATGATAGACTAGATTAATGGCATGGAGAAATTCTTTGATTATGAAGAAATAGAGGATGAAAAGAAGGCAAATTTTGTTGTTAGAAAGTTGAAAGGATATGTAGCACTTTGGTGGGATGGAGTGCAGGCAGAAAGAAGAAGACTTGGCAAACAACCAATTAAGAATTGGAACATAATGGTGGAAAAACTAAAAAGTAAGTTTTGCCAAGTGACTATTAGCAAACATTATTTAGACAGATGCAGAATCTTAGACAGAGGTCTATGACAGGAAAGGAATACACAAAGGAATTCTACAAAGTGAGTATAAGAGTAGGACAAGTCCAAGATATAGATGAGAAATTTTCCAAATATGTGAATGGTCTTAGAATGGACATTCAAGATGTGATAAGTGTATTGTCTCCTAAAATAGTGGAGGAGGCTTATCAGATGGTACTGAAACCAAAGAAAAACTCTTGAGGAAGAAATTTTCCAGAAATAGAGGTACTTTCTAAGGAAGGGGAAGACAAGGTGGTAGAGGAAGATCTACAACACTTGGAGATGGAGCTAGCAACAACTCAAGTTAGCACACACCCACAGGAGGTGATGCAAGTGGCAGAGGGAGTTTTTCCAGAGGCAGAGGAGGTAGAGTAGAAGGGACACTGAGCTTATGAGTGCCCAGAAAATACAAGAACACCTCATAGAAATGAAATTGTTACAAAAACTGAATAGGAAGTAGAAACAATGATAGAAGAAGAAAATGTACTAGAGAGAGGAGAATCTTTGGTAGTTAACAAAGTATTTCTAAAGGAAAAAAAGGAAGTTGTTGAACCAACACAAAGGAAGAACTTGTTCAGGACTGTGTGAAAGGTTCAAGGGAAATGTTGTCAAATGATAATTGATAGTGGAAACACTGATAATTTGGTCTCTACATAAGTCGTGGAGAAATTGAAATTGAAAAAAAAGAAACATCCAACAACTTACAAGGTATCACAGTTACAAAAGGGACATCAGTTGTTAGTAAATGAACAATATGAAGTGGACTTGCAGTTGGGCAAGTATAAATATTAAATTTTGTGTGATGTGATGCCTATGGATGTGTGTCATATATTGTTGGGTAGACCATGGCAGTATGACAGAGGAGCTATGCATCATGGAAAGAAGAACACCTACAAATTCAACAAAGATGGTGTCAATCATAGATTGCTGCCAATAGAAGAAGAAGATACATCGAAGAAACCTAAAGCAAAGACCCTTTTGCGGGGTGGAAAGGAGTACTTATAGTAGATGGAGGAAGATCTGGTAAGTTTTATGTTGCTTTGTAAACCCAAGGTAATAATTACTTCCACAAAAGTTTCTGATTTACCAATTGAGATTCAAGAGACGCTGGACAATTATTGTGATATCATTCTAGATGACTTTCCTAATGAGTTACCACCCACTAGAAAAATCAGTCATCATATAGATTTGATTTCAGGAGAAAATATACCAAATAAAGGAGCTTACAAGATGACTGCCACAAAGAATGAAGAAGTTAGAAAACAAGTGTAGGAACTATTAGATAAAGGACTGATTAGAGAGAGTTTGAGTCCTTGTGCAGGGCCAACAGTGTTGAGTCCAAAGAAAGATGGAGGTTGGAGAATGTGCACTAATTCAAGAGAAATCACTGAAATAACCATCAGGTACATATTTCCTTTACCTAGAATTGAAGATTTGATGGATTGTCTGAGTGGAGCAAGATATTTTATAAAGCTAGATTTAAAGAGTGGGTATCATCAAATAAGGATTAGATAAGGGGATGAATGTAAAACTACTTTTAAAACAAATGAAGGAGTTGTATGAATGGATGGTATTGCCTTTTGGATTGTCAAATGCACCTAGTACATTCATGAGGCTTATGAATGAAGTTTCGAAGGAATTTATTGGTAAATTTGTAATAGTGTATCTAGAAGATATATTAGTTTACAACAGGTCTAAGGAGGAACACATCAAACATTTGAATTATGTCTTACAAAGGTTGTAGCAAGAGAATTTACTGATAAACTTAAAGAAGTGTTCATTCATGAAGGAAGAATTAGTGTATTTGGGTTTTTTTGTTTTCGCTGATGGATTAAAGATGCATCTAGAGAAGATCAAGGCAATCACATAGTGGCCTTCACCAAAAAGTCTTTTTGAGGTAAAAAATTTTCATGGTCTTGCTAGTTTTTATAGAAAATTCATAAGGAAATTTAGTAAGATCAATGCTTCTATTATTGACACTATAAAGAAAGATATACATCCTTTTAAGTGGACTGTTGAAGCAGAAAGGAACTTTCAGCTGTTGAAAAGAAAGATCACTAAAAAACCTTTTTTGATTTTGCCTGATTTTAATAAACCTTTCCAAGTGAAATGTGATGCCAGTGGAGAAGCCATTGGAGGTGTTTTAAGTGATGAGGATAGACCTGTAGCTTATTTTGGTGAGAAACTGAATGAATCAAAGAAGAATTATTCTTCTTATGATAAAGAGTTTTATACAGTTGTGTAGTCATTGAAGAAGTGGAGAAACTACCTGATGTATAAAGAGTTTATACTTTATTCAGATAACCATGCATTGTAGTACATTACGCAACAACCAAAGATTAACCAAAAACATGCCAAATGGGTAGAGATACTTCAAGGTTTTAATTTTGTCTTGAAGCATAGAAATGGTTAATCAAATAAAGTAGCAGATGCCTTAAGTAGAAGAAACATACTACTACAATAAAGTCAAATTCAAGTGTTGGGTTTTTATTTTCTTAAGGAATTGTATGAAAAAGACTTATATTTTAAAGAGGCATTTGAATCTTGTAAAGATCCTATTTTATTAGATAGAAATAAGTGGCTTGATTATTCCTTGCAAGATAGCTTGTTGTTTAAAAGAAATTAGTTGTATATACCAAATTGTATTATGAGAGGAAATTTAATCAAGGAGAAACATAGTGGGGGACTTGCAGGACATTTTGGTGTAGATAAGACTTATGAGAAGTTAAACAGGTTTTATTTATGGCCAAGGATGAGGATTGAAGTGAGAAAGTATGTGAAGAATTGTAAAGTCTGTCAGTGTGCAAAATGAAGAAGCCAAAACACAGGGTTGTATGTTCCATTACCTATTCCATATAGACCTTGGGATACGGTAAACATGGATTTTGTTTTGGGCTTGCCAAAGACTCAAAGAGGAAATGATTCAATTTATGTTGTAGGTGATAGATTTTCAAAATGGCACATTTTATTCCATGTTATAAAACCAGTGATGCTACTCACATTGCTAATCTATTTTTTAAACAGATAGTAAGATTGCATGGGTTACCTAAGAGTATTGTTTCAGATAGAGACTCCAAATTTGTTGGACATTTTTTGGAGGACATTGGGGAAGAATCTTGGAACTAAACAAAGTTTTAGTTCTTCTTATCACCCTCAGATGGATGGACAAACTGAAGTTGTAAATAGAATCTTGGGTAATCTTCTGAGAAGTCTTACAAGTGAACATCCAAAACAATACGATCAAGTATTGGCACAGGCTGAATATGCATATAATGACTCTCCTAACAGGAGTACAGGGCAGAGTCCATTCCACATAGTTTATGGAATGCATCCAAGGGGAGTGTCTAAATTAAGAAATCTAGGAAAATCTAAGATGAGAAGTGCTAGAGGGGAACATTTTTCTTTAGAAATGAAAGAAATACATGAACAGGTAAAACAACAGTTACAATGCTTCAACATAAAGTACAAAAGTAGAGCAAACTTGAGAAGGGGAGAAGTTAACTTTGAAGTTGGAGATTTTGTTTTAGCACACCTGAGGAAGGAAAGATTTCCAAAAAGAGAGTATAGAAGTTAAAGTTCAACAAAATCGGACCATGCAGAGTATTGAGAAAATTTTCTGCAAATGCATATGAAATTGAATTACCCTCTAATATTGGAATATCTCCAATTTTCAATGTTGTTGATTTGTACAGGTATGAAGGTGAAAATGCAGATGAAATAGCAGAAGACCAAGAGAAACAAGAAATTGATTGGGTAAAACAGTTACCTACAGCAAAGGAATTACATCCAGAGAGGATTTTGGACAAGAAATTATTGAAGAAGACAAGGGGATAGGAGTATTTTCAGTATTTGGTCAAGTGGAAAGATCAACCAATTGCTGAAGCTACCTGGGTAATAGATGCTACAATACAAAAATTGGGCAATTTTATAAAAGAGCTCATGGACAGAATCCCATGAAATTTTTTTCCTTAGGAGTCTGATGTAGGAGCATGAGGCTTAGAAGGCAAAATGCTTCATATTATTGCAAAAATCCAAAAAAAGTTACAAGCAAAGGAGTGGGGTCCTTTAGCTGTCAATTTTCAAAGCTTTCTAGATAGGATTTAGACTAGAATCTAAGATATAGATTATCATGTAATAAATTCAAGTAGTTAGATGTAGTGGAGATTCTCGAGCAGAATATTATGTAGATTAGATAAGATTAGTTAGTTTGGTCCTTCGATTTAGGATCTGGTTGTTAATTGAAACAATACTTATATAAGTTATGAATCATAATAAGGGGATTTTGACTAGTTCAACTTGTTTTGCCATATATAAGGTTTAGTTGCAGAAAATATCTCTCTGTGTCTTTCTGTGTAGATTTTGTCAATCTCAGAGGTGTTGCATCCCTTTGTAATATCACTATGTTTTGTTGAATTTATTGTTTAATTCTAAAAGTTTCGAGTATTGTGTAATCAAGTTAATCTCTTTTTGTGTGTATTATCAATCGCAGGGTTTGAAGGTATATGGGTTCCTTGATCGGGCTTGAAGGACTGCATTCATCCTTAGCCATTGATATTAATTTTAATGCCTTACGATTAGTCCACAACAGGGGTTAGCTTGGTGTTAACTCTTGGTTTATTAGAAGTCCTGCAAGCCGGAAGATCCAATGGATATTGGGCTAAAGAAATAGGAAGACGTTAACTCATGAACTTGACCCAACACTGATTATATCACAATCTATAAACCCCATTGGCTCCGTCCGAAGGAATTAAACATGTGGGAAAATTTGGACCCAAATATCTATAGGTGGAGTGTTTACAAGCCTCGTCGAGTTTGTGTGGCCGGTTAAAAATCGCGCAGATTGTCAAGCGATGAGACGGTGATCGTTGGATCACTAAGGTTGCCAATCATTCGATCAACCTCGCATTGCTTTAGACTAAAGTAAGTAAACCTTTCCTAATAGTCTTGCAATTGCATTTTTGTGATGTTTTAATAGATTTACAAGGCTCATCCTATTGAGGAAATTTTAAGCAGTTCCGCTAGGGTAGTGGAATAGATAACTTTAGAGATAGATGAATGATACTCCATGGGAAATTGAAGAAGGGGTCCAACCTAAATTAGAAGAGATTGTGTCTAGTTTTGAAAGTTTGTCAATAACGCCTACACCCCGGCTACCATAGTGACCCTTGAGCTAGACTGTGGTTGTGGTAAATCCAGATTGTGTTGGCTCAATGGGCCTATGAATCCTTGCCGGTGAATGTCAAGATATACAGTAAAGCTAAGAGGTGGCTTTCTCTCCATTGGGCCTAGTAATCCCAGGTTTGGGATATGCAGTAAAGCCTAGAGAGTGGGTCTCAGTTTAGGGCCCAGTGATCCAGGTTTGGATTGCGGTAAATCTTGAGAGACTAGGAGACAAGAAAATTCGTCACTTGTAGGTGGAGAAATCCGATGGCATCTATGCTTGTTTGGCCTAGTGATCAGGTGGAGATCATGGTAAAGTATGTTATGATGTGTTCATTTTGTTGGCCTAGTGATCCAGAATAGCCTAGCTTCTATTGATGAGGGTGAAGTGGTTTAGCCTTGATATGCCATGGTTGGCTATTTTGGTTTGAGTCCCACATTCATGCTTGGAATATGGCATGGGGGTGAGTGGATGAAGAGATATTTGTCTTAGGAATTCTATGGTTGGGTGGGTTGAGTTATTGCATTCAGAGCATGGCTCAACCCTCAGACTGGGCGGGTGTTGTGTGTTGGTCATGCATGCATGTCGGTTGCATGTGTGTCTTCCACACTTTCATTCCATGTGCTTGTTGCATTTGCTGGATGATTGATTATGGTGGTAGTAAGGTTTCGATGTTGAATTTGATGTTAATTTTGTGGAATTTATGTGTCATGAGTATGTGACTGGTTGCATATGGATTATATGTCACTTACATGTTGATTTTATGTCGCCTACTTATAGCCTTGTATGTTAGGTTACATTCTTGAATAGGTTGATTACATGTATCAATCTTGTAGATTGATTACAAGAATTAATTACTTATTTTCGACTACATACGTTTATGCATATGTGTAGTTGATTAGGAATTTCTTATGCATGTTGTTGGTTGCATGTGGAAATGTTTATAATGGAGTAATGGTTTTTTTCATGCATGAGATCACAACATGCATTGCTGATATGGCTTCACATTAATGACTATACCCTAATTAAGTGATGTTTATGCGTTGATACATTTATTTATGTGTGTCTATATGTTGTTATGATTATGTAATACATGTATCATGTTGATTTGGTGATCTTGTTGACAAGGTACCCTCCCAGAGATATATTGAGGTATGTCAGTTTATTGTGATTTGGTTTATCTGACATATTATGCATTGCAAGAAAGAGATAAAATTCCTATCAAGATAGTTGACTACAAAGACTCTCCCTATGAATCTGAAGAGTAGTATGGTGTTGGGAGCTCTTCCAATTTGGCAGTTACACTAAGAAGTTTGAAGGAAGAGACAAGGAGTTGTAAGGAAGATAATGATCGGATCATATAGAGCAAAAATAAGCAAGAAAAGTTTAATGCTATACTTATTCATATTTTGTCATACTTGCAACGATAAGGGCTACTTCGGATCAACCATGGACATGGGGATGGAAATAATGGGGCATATGGCAGTAGGTCTCTTGGTAGACACAGGTTGGATAGATCTGACAAAGTGAGAGATGGCAGGTTGTTTGGCACTCTGGATAGGAGGGGTGATGCGTACATGTACTATTCTAGTTCTGGTTCTGATAGACACCATGATCGTCATCGTTATCATCCTTATAGGAGGAATGATAGGGGATACTTTATGGATGAATTCAAGAAAGAGAAACCACCTATGTTTGACGGAGATGTGAAGAAGTCAGAAGATGCAGAGGTTTGGATACTTGGGATGAACAAATTCTTTGAGTTGCATGATTACACAGATAGCATGAAGGTCAAAATAGCTATTTTTAGCTTCAAAGGTAAATCATACATCTTGTGGGAAAATGTTAAGCTGGTTAGAGAAATAAGGGCAAATGACTTGATTTGGTAGGAGTTCAAGAGGATTTTCAGGAATAAATACTCATCAGAGAGGTATTATGACACTAAGGCTAACGAATTTTAATAGTTAAAGATGGGATGAAAGATAGATGAAGAGCACACGACCAAGTTTCTGGAGCTATTGAGGTATCTACCATATCTTACTAATGAGAAGGATAAAGGTCAGTGATTTGTCAGTGGCTTTCCATTAAAATTTAGAGATTGGATTGGGTATGATGAGCCTTGGTCACTTGAGGAAGAAATTGGGAAACTAAATCATCGCTATGAATAATCAAAGCATAAGAATGAATCTTATCATGGATGGAAGGGAAAGGAAAAAGGTGAAGGTAATTGGTAGCCTAAGAGGACAAAGCCTTCGCATTCAGATGAGAAAGAGAATGTGGCACTACAAAAGAGATTTAATGCAGCCAGATAGGGAGATGGGTCACAGTAGCAGCAATAACATAGAGGTGAGGGAATTGGTTGGTTGGAGTGTTGGGCATGCGGTAACGAGCACCTTAAGAGAGATTGTCCAAATAATTAGGGTGGTAGGCCTCAGATATATGGTGCACGGGAGGCACAAACTATTGGGGATGTTAGTCAGAGAATTCCTGGTATCTATGTAGTAGTGGACAATAGGTAGGCAGATCATGAGGCATCTATCATTGAGATGGATGGTAAGATTTGTGATGAAGCTATTTATATTTGGATTGACCCTGAATCTAATTATAGCTATCTTAGTCATGACTTGGTTGCTAAGTGCAGTTTGACTAAGGAATTACATGCAGAATCTTGGTTAGTGCAATTGGCTACATGCGCAAAGAAGTCAGTTCATCATTGAGTGAGAGCTTGTGCATTTGATTTGAATGGTATGCCTACCACAACACATCTAAATGTATTACTGTTGGGATCATATAGTATGTTAGTGGGCATGGATTGGTTGTATCTTCATAGAACCAAGGTAGACTACTATGATAAAGCTATTGAGTGTGTTGATGACAATGGGGAACCAAGAGTCTTATAGGTTAAGAATAAAGCCACATTAGTTAGGATGGTGACAATTATGCAAGCAAGTCGTAGCAGTAGGAAAGGGTGCATGCTATTTGCAGTACACATTTCTACTGATAAGGGTAAGGAGGTTGGGGATGTAGACGCATTGAACAAGAACCCCATTTTGTAGTAGTTCTAGGCATCCCTGAGGAAATTACAGAGTTTCCACCTCACAGGGAGGTATAATTTTCTATTGAGTTAGTGATAGGGGAAACTCCAACATCGAAAGCTCCTTACAAGATGAGAACACTCAGTTTGGTTGAGTTAAAGTTGTAGTTAAAGGAAATGTTGGATAAGGGATACATTAGGCCAAGTGTATCACCTTGGGGCACACCAATCTTGTTTGTGAGGAAGAAAGATGGTACTCTCAGATTATGTATTGACTAAAAGTAGTTGAGTAAAGTGACTATCAACAACATGTACCCATTGACGATGATTGATGACTTGTTTGATCAGCTGAAGGGAGCATGAGTGTTCTCAAAGATCAATTTGAGATCTGGATACGATTAGGTATGCATCAAAGAAGAGGACATTTAAAAGATTGTGTTGAGGACCAAGTACATGCATTATGAGTTTGTTGTTGTTCCATTTGGTTTAACTAATGCTCCAACTACTTTCATGTGCTTGATGAATAGTGTGTTACATCCATATTTGGATAAGTTTGTTATTGTGTTCATTAATGATATATTGGTATATTCTAAAAAAGAGGAAGAGAATGTTATCACCAAAAATTGATCAAATAGCCATAACCTAGTAGATGGACCGAAGTACACCATGTAGGTCAAATTTTACCATAGTAAAATTGCTTTCACTATAAGAAATTACTTAATAAACCACATTTGTTAAGTTATTTTTTGGTTAAACCCATGAAGAATAATTAAATAAATCATTATTTATGTAAAAATCTTGTAGGCATAATTAATTAAACCATTGTTTAACTAATATTCATTGTCATATTTGACCCAATCATGATAAATAATTAGATAAATCATTATTTTTCTTATTTTTCTCTAGGAATAATTAATTAATCAGTATTTAGTTATTATTCCCTGTCAATTTTGACTAAATCCTCTAGAATACTTAAACAAATCATTATTTATTTATTATTCCTTAACAACATTCCATGAGATGATAAATAAATCATTTATTTATTCAATATTTCTAGATAAATTTCTTTAACCAATCTAAATACTTTTTCCCGACAACCAAGAATAATAAAATACTCCAAATGGTTAATTCTAGAATTTGATTAATAATATTTTATTATTTTCCATTATTTGAGAATAACCTAATATTTTGTTATAAATTAGAGGGTTTTACATCCATTCTTCACTTTGGATCATTTTCATTGTTGCAATCCTTATTGTAAATTTGATTATAATCACTGTCTCTCACCATTTGCCTTTTTCATTTTGAGTTCCCATTGAGTGCAAACATTTTGTTTACTAGGTTTACACATTGTAGAGGAGAGAGACTCTATAGAGCTGAAGACATTGAGGATAGCCAAGAACCCATCCCACAGAGGGGGATTGATAACATTATTTTTTCCCTTCATAGGTGTCGTTTAATAAAATATATTCTTTATATCTAGCTTCCATGGGATTATTGGAGTTATTTGCACTTATTTTCTTATTCCATTTTCCTATTTAACTATTTGTGTTGCATAGATCAGGACTTTGGCAGGTTTCATTTCTATCATTTGCTAAAAATCCACTTTGTTTTATAGCCATTTTTGCTGTTGAGATTGTTTTTCATCCATAGTTTAAAGTGGTCTATTTTCGTACACCTTCGAGAAGAACTCTACATAACAGAGCATATCGAGCACTTAGTAGTAGTGTTGAGGCTCTTAAGAGAGCATAAGTTGTATGCTAAGCTCAAAAAGTATGGTTTCTTTCAGACTGAGGTACATTACTTCAAACATGTTGTCTCCAAGGAGGGAATTTCAATAGATCCATAGAATATAAGAGCCATCATGAAGTGGGTAGCTCCTAAGAGTGTGGATGAGGTGAGATCTTTCATGGTTCTAGCAGGCTATTATAGGAGGTTCATCAAGAACTTCTCGTAGATTTCTTATCCTATCACATCATTGCAGAGGAAAGATAAGGACTGAGGAGTGTGAGGCTAGCTTTGAGCAACTCAAGTAGTTGTTGACACATGCATTAGTGCTGTATATTGTAGATTCAAACAAAGAGTTTGTAGTGTGCAAAGATTCTTGCAAGAGAGGACTTGGTGGAGTCCTTATGTAGGATGGATAGGTGGTATGCTATGAGTCATGAAAAATAAATGATCACGACCAGAACTACCTGACACATGATCTTGAGTTAGCAATGATCATACAAACATTGAAGATGTGGAGAGACTATCTTCTTGGCAGGAGGTTTGTAATGATGAGTGATCACATTGGGTTGAGGTATTTTCTAACTAGTTGAATCTAAATGCCAAGCAGTCTAGTTGGTTGGCCACAACTAGTGAGTTTGATTTCAAGATCAAGAATGTCCAAGGTAAAGAGAACAAGGTGGTATATGCTCTCAGTAGGTGGGTACAGGTACATCACTTGGCAGCTATGAGCTCTATGGGATAGACTTACAAGATAGGATCTTAAAGGGAGGTTAGCAGGATGTTAGGTATATGGAGATTGTGCACAGGCTGCTGGTATAGGTAGATGTGCATGCATGGGTATAAGTGTAGATATAGGTATAGGTACAAGTGCATAGGGTATGGATGATTGTCTTACAACAGATGGATTGGTTAGGTTTTGAGATGGGATATATGTACTGGATAACAACAAGATCAAGAAGGTGATCTTGAGGGAGTTTCATTCGAAATTGTATTTGGGTCATCTAGAGTATCAAAAGATGCTAACAACAATGAGAAATGTTATTATTGGCCGAATTTGAAGAGGAATGTAGTAGAGTTAGGGAGCGAAATCAGTGTGGAAACATCCAGGTGGACTGCTACAGCCGATTGTGATTCCAGAATGGAAATGGGAGGTGATTTCCATGGACTTCATCACAAGGTTGCCTAAGACAGTGAAGCATCATGATTCCATCATGGTCATTATAGATAGGTTAGCAAAGGTTACACATTTCATTTTAGTGATGTCTACATTCTCAGCTAGAGATGTCGCATAGGTATTCATCAGAGATGTAGCTAGATTGCATGGTGTTATAAAGAATATTGTGTCAAACAAGGATGAAAAGTTCACTTCTAAGTTTTGGAGGGAGTTATTTCTAGGTTTGGGCACAGAGTTGGCCTTCAATATAGCTTATCATCTACAGAAATATTAACAGACAGAGAGGTTCAACATGATATTGGAGGACATGTTGATGATGTGTGTGATTCATCAATAACAGAAGTGGGAAGAGTATCTCCCTTTGGTAGAGTTTGCATACAACAAAGACTATGAGGATTCATTGAGGATGAGTCCATTTGAGGCATTATATGGGCGAAGTTGTAACACTACCATTAGTTGGAGTGATCTAGTTAGTAAGGCATTAATTCGACTATATATGTTGGAAGACATGGAACAAGAAATGTAGGTGGTCAAGAAGAATCTAAAGGAAACACATGATAGGCAAAAGAGTTATGAAGATAGGAACAGGTTGTTCAAGGAGTTCCAGGTTGGGGAATATGTGTGCTTGCACATCAAACTGAAGAAGAGATCCTTGTAGATTGGATCATGTGTTACGTTGGCACCATAGCCTTGTGGACTCTTCAGTATCACTGAGAGGATTGGGCAAGTAGCCCATCAAATTGCGTTGCCTCCAACAATGAAAGTTGATGATGTTTTCCATGTATATTTTCTTAAGAAATATGTTAAGGATGTTAATCATGTGATTGAATGGTTTGTATTGCAGGTGGAACCACATGTAGAATTCTAGTCAGAGCCTTAGTGTATATTGTAGAAAAAGGTGCTCATGCTCTGAAACCAAGCAATTGAGAAACTTAGAATGCAATGGAAGCACTTTGGGCTAGATGAATCTACATGGGAGATGGCAGATCCGATGTAGGCTATGTATCCTGCCTTGTTTACCTGTTGAGGCAAATCAAGTTCGATATGGTGGTTTGGTATATGCTTTATGGTGGTGTGGTATATGCTTTATGGTGTTTTGGTATATGCTTTCATATGATGTTTTGATATATCTTTAGATATGGTGTTTACTATATGTTTTGATATATGCTTTGGTATATGATTTGGTATATGTTTTTGGTATATATTATTGGTAATTTTGCTATATCTACACATGTTTGGATGTAAATACCAGCACGAGCTATGTTATAAAGCTCCACTACATGGTATGGGAGTTATGTCATTATGATTATGTTGTCATGCTAATATGTTATCATGTGGTTATGTTATCATGATGTTATGATGTCATGTGGGTTGGTACTCAGTAGGATGATCATTGCAAATACCATAATGAGTTGTGTTATAAATCTCCACTATGCAGTATGTTATCATGTTGTCACGATGTTTTGTTTTGAGTGTAAGCATTGTAGCGAGATGTGTTATAAAGCTCCATGAGAAGTATGTCTTCTTAAAGTGGGTTGCTGAGGTATATGTGTGAATGAACATCGAAGATGGTGTCTCCCAAGGGGGAGGGTTCTGTAACAACCTTGGTGAAAATTCCATGTAATAAAAGTTAAAAAAATAACCACAGCTGATGCAACACTTATTCTGAGCTGAATGTTGGGCAAGGCTTCCTAGGGGGTGTTCATTTGGTTGTTTATGGATAAGGAAGTTGGCAAAGGAAATGGCTAAGGATTTGGAAAGGAAAAATGACATTTTTGGCACATTTATTTATGAAGATAATGGAAATTATGAGAAAAGGGAGATGAAAGGTCAAAGGTTGCATGTGAGGAGGTAAAATGAAGGAAAATAATGGAAAATGACGAAAATAGAGGCCTCATTCATAAAAAGGCTTTTGAGGATTAGTTGGTAACCTTTTGTCGGCTAAGTTTTGGAGCCCTCTCATTATTCTCTCTCTCTCTCATACTCTTGGACACTTATATATTCTTGGAGCAATTTTGGCATTGGATCAAGAAAGGCAAAGAAGGCAAGAGGAAGCAAAGACCAAGAAGGGAAAGGCAAGATGAAGAGTCTACAATAGGGTTAATTGCAGGTATCAACTTGCATGTGAATTTTCCTTGCTATATTTTGCATGCATGGCATTGCATGTGGTTATTTTCTATCATGGCATGGGTTTTTCTAGGTGTAACATTTTTTTTAGCCTAGCCTTGCCATTTTAGAACAACCATGGTGTGATGGGGTTCTCATGTTTTGTTTGAGATGGATTCTTAAATGGATTCAAAGTTGAGAGGGGTGGATCTCTAAATGATAGAGAACATGGCTTAGTGATCCTTGAACCAGACTGTGGATCATGGTAAAGCCACTGACCTAGTGATCCCTAACCCAGAACGTGGGTTTTGGTAAAGCTAAGATTGTGTTGCCTCAGTGGATCTAGGAATCCTTGCTGTGGAATGGCAGGATATACGGTAAAGCCAAGAGGTATTTTTTTCTCCATTGGGCCTAGTAATGCTGGGTTTGGGATATGTGGTAAATCCTAGAGAGTGCGTATCGGTTTAGGGCCTAGTGATCTCAGTTTGGATTGCGTTAAAGCTTGAGAGACTAGGAGACAAGAAATTCCTCATTGTATAGGTGGAGAAATTCAACAACATCCATGCTTGTTTTGCCTAGTGATCGGGTGGAGATCACGATAAATCTTGTTATGATGTGTTCATTATGTTGGCCTAGTGATCCGAGATGGACTAAGGCAAAAGCAAGGGTGAGGTAGTTTAGCCTCAATATGCCCTGGTTGGTTCTTTTGGTTTGAGTCCCACATTCATGCTTGGAATATGGCATGGGGCTCAATGGGTGAAGAGAGATTTGGCTAAGACATTCTATGGTTAGGTGGAACATGGTAGTCCCATTTCTAGTTGGGTTATTATTGTAGGAATTTACAAGGTAAGTTCCTTAGATAGAACACCAAAGGACACTGTTCACAAATAGATCACATATCAGTACACCAATATCCTTGACATGGTTAAAAACATCAAGGAGGGAAATAGTCTAGGGCCTGAGCCAAAGCTGCCACTTCAGGAAATTTATTAATGTAAAAGAAAGAAAGTTTACATAAGCTTCTCTCATGAACGGTCACCTAACAAATCAACCTCCATGCTCTTTAAATAGAGATCATGGGACAATCGAGTGTTAAGGCACAGATCAAGTGTCAGTAATACCAAGGAGAGAATGAACCATCAGATCACTTCATGTCTAGAACATATTGTGACCATCAGATTACAAGTTACAAAAATTACATACTAGAGAAACAAACTTTACCTAACTATACACTATACCAAGTTATACTTAATTATTTACTGTGTCAGAATATCATAACATTCCTCCTTAAGGACAACTTGGGATTGGATTTAAGGATGTATAAAGATGAGACAAGAGGAGAAGGAAGGAGGAATTAGATCCTACCCCCCCTTAGTGATAAATTCTTGAACTCAAATTATAAATCGAAGTTTAGTAAACTTCACCTTTGTGAGAGCATTTGTAAAGATGTTTGCAACTTGATGATCGTTGAACAATATTGAACTTCAATAACATGGTCATGAATGAGCTTTTTCACGAAGTGAATCTGTAGTTCAATGTGTTTGTTGCGCTGATTTTAGACTGGATATTTGCATAGTTGAATGACACTTTGATTATCACACAAAAGTGTAGTGAGATGATGCTCTTGAAAACCAAATGCTGACAAGATCTAATGAAGCCATAGGCATTCCTTACTAGCTTCAATGGTACCACGATACTCTACTTCTACTAAATTAAGAGAAATGGCACTTTGTTTCTTGTATACCCATGTAATAGGTCCAGAACCAAGAGTGAAGACATAACTTGCGGTAGACTTCTGATCATTAGGGTCACCAGCCCAGTCAAAATCAGTGAAACCAACCAATAGAGGAGATGCTTTTGCACTATAATGAATCCCAAAATGAACTGTACCTTGAACATAAAGAAGTATTATTTTAGTTGATTTCCAATTACTTCCATGTCAGTTTTGGATAAACCGATTAACAAGGCCAACAACAAATGAAAGGTCCTCTCGGGTATGGGTCAAATACAAAATGTTTCAAGCAAGATGACAGTATAAGGTTGCATCAAATTTAGGGGAAGTATAAGTGACTAAAAGTTTGGCTCGAGACTGAAAGGGAGAAGGGGTTGGCTTACAATCTTCCATGTTAAACTGGCATAGAAGATCACAGGCATAATTGGATTGGGAAAGGGAAATACCTCCTTTGGATTACAAGACTTGAAGACCAAGAAAATAATGGAATTGTTCTAAGTCTGTCATTCCAAAATTATTTTTAAGGCTGGACTTCACATGAATTATAAGGTTGGGATCACTACCTATAATGATAAGATCATCAATATAAATAACAGGAATGATAAGAGGCTTACCCATTTTTTGAGTGTAGATAATATTGTCAAAATGACACCTAGAAAAGCTAGTATCGAAAAGAAAGATATCCATTTTGGCATACCAAACCCGAGGAGCTTGCTTGAGACCATAAAGGGATTTCTTAAGCTGGCATACAAGGTCGGAGTTTGTTTGGATAAAGCCAAGAGGTTGTTTCATATAGATTTCTTCATGCAAGTCCCCATGCAAGAAGGAAAATTTAACATCCATCTCATGGATTTCCCATTTGAAAGAGGCAGCAAGGGAAAGAATAAGGAAGATAGAGTTCATTTCGGCAACAAGGGAGAAGGTTTTAGTATAGTCAATGCCTCCAACTTGTGAAAAAACCTTAGCAACAAGACGAGCTCTATGTTTATCAAATTTTCCATCTGGTCCAAACTTGGTTATGTAAACCCATTTGCATCTAGCAATTTTCCGTCCCTTTGGAAGAGGAACAAGGTCCTATGTATCATTTGCCAATAATGAATGATATTCTTCATTCATAGCTGCATCCCAATCTGGATGTCCTGAAGCTTTTGAAAAGGTGTCAGGATCATAATTTGTTGAAGCTTGAGCTAGTCAAGAAGAGGCTCTATCGAACTAAGAACGTGTAGGGTGTTGATCTGTAGGATCACCTACAAGAGCACTTGCTGCATATCGAGTAGCACAGACCCATTTTCGAAGCTGAGGAGTTGAAGGAGGAGCCCAAGAACGCAGGGGAGGATTTTCATCCTCGATGTCATCATCATCTGATGAAGGAATATTTTTATAAGTAGAAGGGATAGAGAGAAGTGGCATATCCACTGAACTAGGTTCCTAGGCCAATATATTTTCAGAAAACTTTACATCTCTTTTAATGATAACATTTTTGGATTTAGGTTGAAGAAGTCTATATCCTTTGACATCTTCAGAATATCTAACAAAAATACATTTTTCACTCTTAGGTTCTAAGGCTTTATGTTTCTTATTTGGAATATGGGCCCATGCTTTACTTCAAAAAACAAGAAAGTGACTTACATTTGGTTTTGAGCTCCATGCTTCTTCTGGAGTGACATTCTTTAAAACGTTAGTAGCAATGCAATTTTCTATGTAATTTGCATAATTAATTTCTTCTACCCAAAAATTACAACTAACTCCTTTAGATTGAAGCATACAACTAACCATTTCCTTTAAGGTGTGATTCTTCCTTTCAACTACACCATTTTGCTATAGAGTATATGGAACAAAATGTTGCAATTGAATTCCATGCTCAGTGCAAAAGTTGATGAATTTGTTGTTAACATATTCTCCACCATTATCAGATATTAACCTAAGAAATTTGATTTCCAGATTATTTCTCAACAAAGGCCTTAAAGGACAAGAATATGTTAAAGACTTCACTCTTTAGTTTTAAGAAGTATACCCAAGTGCACATGGAAAAATCATCAATTAAAGTTAAGAAATACTTGTAGCCAGAGAATGAAACAATTGGAAGTGGACCACATAAATCACTATGCACAAGCTGTAAAGGGGCTGAGGCATGCTGAGAGGTTTGTTTTTCAAAACTATCTTGTTTATGTTTTGCGAGTACACATCTAGAACAAACACCATCTCTGCAAGATACCATAGGAACACCTGTCACCATATTTTATTTACATAGATTTTGAAGGGAGAAATGGTTTAAGTGACCAAATCGCTCATGCCAAATTTTTCTCACTTCATCATTATGAGCAACAAATACTGAGAAAAGAGTTGATGACCCAAAGTTGTTAAAGTGATACAACCTTGTAGAATCATCAAAAATGTCAGTAGCTAAAATATGTCTAGGATCTCTTAGGTCCTTAATTACAAGATCATGACGTGAAAATTCAATGGTTTTACCTTCATCAAAATCAGTTATCTGATATACAAAGAGAAGGTTGTAGGATAAGGTAGGAACACACAATACATTTACCATTGTCTAGATGAATATTTCTAGTCCCTGCAACACTAACGTATCTATCATCACCAACATATGTACTTTTGGTGTTACAATCATTTAAATAAGAAAACATAGATTTGTTTTTGGCCATGTGATAAGAAGCTCAAGAATCAATGAGGCACTCATGAGAATTAGAAGAAGAAGACACATTTAGTGCATCCAGACCAAGATGCTTGACAACCACATGTAGAAAGTGTTATTCCTGAAGATAAAGTTGAAGTTGAAGAGTGTTCCAAATGAATGTTATGCTTCTTCATTGCTACTTCTAAGGCTTCCATCTTCTTAAAGGATTTGGATTCTAAGTGGTTGTCATGATTACAAAAGTTGCAATGTCTATCAGTCTTCTTCCCTTTGTTTTTAGTTGCCTTATCATTTTGTTGAGTTGATATTTCATTGTGAGATTGAAATTGCTTAGGACCCTTATTCAGTTTATGACCATTCTTTTTAGGATGTTTCTTCTTAGGATTCTTTGAAATTCATTGTTGTTGGGCTGCTAAGGCTTTCTTAGAAGAGTTTCTAGTATTAAGAAGACCAAGATGTAAGATTTTTTCTTACTCTCATATTAAAGAATCACAAAATTTATCAAAAGGGATGGACTTGTAGTCTTTTCCTTAAGAAATAAAGGCTTCTCTAGTAGAATGGAAGGTGGAAACAAACATATAGTAGGTTGGTCATAACTTAGTAAGAATAGAATAGATAAGGATACCATCCTATTTCTTAACCTTAACACCTTCCAAGAGAAGAGTAAGGATCTTGAACTTCGAAAAAAAATATTCAGTGGGAGAAAAATTATTGGGGTCCAACATAAGCAACTCATTTTCGATTTGATGGGCTCTAATTTCATTTATAATTCCAAAAAACGTTATTGAGTTGTTTCATTACTTCATCAGGGGTATCAAATATGTGATATGGAATCTAAGGTCTGGAGAAGTAGACATCCCTATCAACCCACATGCTTGATCTTACTTACTTTCCAATTTGTCTTGCTTATCTTCATATTTAGGTTTAGACTCTTGGCCCGAGGCTATTCTATAAATACCTTTACTTCTAAGTGAATCCACGATGAAGAACAACCATTGGAAGTAGTTCATGCTATAAAAAAAAAAAACTAGGCCTGCAATTTCCATTTTAAAAGAAATTGAAGCTGTAGATGCTGAAACTAAGCATTCCAATGGAAATATCTTGAAACATTAGGCTGATTTAAAAAAAACAGCTCTCAAAACAGCTTTCGGATGAAGAAGTTATGGCTTTTTGAAGAAACGTTGTTGAAGATGCTGATGAACCATGTGAATGTTGGAAGCGAATGATAATGTTATATTTTAAACCCCCCCCCCCCCCCTTTTCCAAGCTTAATCTAATTAGCTCAAAAAAACATTACTTTATGTGACCCATTTTTATAAATAAGTGAAAGTCACTTTTACAATGGTACTTTATGAACTATCTACTAAATTGTAACTTAAATAAAAGATAAAGTGATTTTAAAATTATAGGTGACTCACTTTTTATAATGGGTAAGAACATTTTACATAAAGTAACTTTAAAACATAAGTTACATGTGTTTTTTTAAACGTAACTCAACAAAAAAAAGACTTGAACCCAAGACCTCTATTCTCATAAAGTAACTTTGGACCAAGTGAGCTAGTTGAAAAGGTTATAATTATTTGAAAGGAGGATGGTTTTTTTTTTTTAAGGTCATTAAAGCTTTGGAGTGTGTGTTTACAAACGGAAGTAATATAAGACTTATGACTTATAGTTATATTTGGACGGAAACTAAATATTTTCCTCAATGTTTCTGATTTTTGAGATCACACTAAGGTGCAATGGAAAATAGCATACACATGAGAAAAATCCTTTCTTTCTATTCTGGTTTACCCACATCACACAGAGTTGCGGGGCAAAAAGCATATGCAAAAATGAAAGGTATAGATTCGGTAATAAAAAAAATTATAAAGGGCCATAAACCGAAATAAATAGAGATATAAATATCTGTAACACAAATAAATACTGTATAGCTCTAGATCTTAAAAGTGACATAGCTAGTGCTACCATAAACCTTTTTGCGTGAAACTAAAGGGGTTCCTCATTGGAAAAAAATCTCCTAACACAATAGCAAATTCCTCTCGACCTGAAAGTGGTTAGAAATAATAGATCTGGGAAATGACAGTCAGATGCAGTTGTACCGGCTTCATATTTGGATCATCAATGAATGAAACCCTCAAATAGCTCTGATTCCATGTAGGAATTTATAGGGTAAGTTCCTTAGATAGAACACCAAAGGAAACTAATCACAAATAGATCATAGATCAGTACACCAATATACTTGATGCGGTTAAAACCCTCAAAGAGGGAAGCAATCCATGCCCTGAGCCAATGCAGCCACTTCAGGCAATTTATTAATGTAAAAGAAAGAAAATTTACATAAGATTCATGTCTAGAACATATCGTGACCGTCAAATTGTAAGTTACAAAAAGTACATACTAAAGAAACACACTATACCTAACTATACACTAGACCAAGTTATATTTAATTATTTCCTATGTGTCGGAATATCCTAACAATTGCATTCATTAATGAGAAATTCATTCCCTTGATTTCCATGTGCAAATGTATTGATGTATATGTGGATTTTTATGGTTGATATGTTTATGGTAATTATGTTCCTATTATGCTAGTTATATGTATATTTTATGACAACAACTATGTATGGCTTTCAGCATGTTTTGACTTGTAAATTATTGGAGAGTGTATCTATGGCCTAATATGTGATAATGCAACAAATGACATGAGGGAACAATGGTTCAAGAGATTCTCAGACAATTATGAGATTCCTACACTTCATTATGTTGTTTACACCTATAGGTTAAATGTTGATGATATGCTTGATGAAATATATGGCATGGCTAGTGGGGATTTGATAAAGGTCTTGTTTGACTTATTGCTTTTGGATCATTGTTTTCCTATCTTTTTACTGATTTCAAGCTATCACTCCATTCTTTGCAGTGGTCTGGGCTTTGGGCCTGAAAACAGTGATGAAATCCCGGGGTCGGTTGCACAAAACTAGCAATTTTGGTCTTTGGTCACCGCCAGGCAATCCCTTGATAACGATTTTGGGTTGTTGATCACTCCGTTTCCCATAGCATGAGAGCGACTATGGAAAAAGAGATATAGAATACCAATCGGACCCAGGGGCAAGTTGTTTGAGTGGTGCACATGTCTCCTGAGGGTTTTGTTGCTAACGTTGGATGACAGTGTTTGATGTTCTGTCGATTCCACTTCCTTAAGGTCACATAGGAGGTCGAATATGATCATAGTAATCTCTCGTATCATGTTTACCCCAGCTGGCATGGTTACTTGGGTGGATGTGGGAGGAGGGCGTTACACATACCTCTCCTATAGGAGGGAATTTAGGATTTTTAAAAACTTACCACAGGTCCAAGAAGGAATAATTTTGGGATGGCCTTAGATTTGATATTCAGAATTTTGTAGTGGAATTTTTAGTTTTCCAACAAAATTAAGTTGACACAATTAAGCCCCAGGTCCTTTGCAACCATTATCCATTCCAAATCAACATTGGGAAGAATTCTCAATGGATATTATCATAGGTTTACCCAAGTCTAAAGGAAATAATGTCATTATAGTGGTACTTGATAGACTTACCAAGTATACACCCTTTTGTGCACTATCTGATCCTTTCAAATCCATTACAGTTGCTACTACATTTGTTGAAATAGTTCAAAAGCTGCATTGAAACCCAAAGATTAATGCAAGTGATAGAGATCCTATTTTCACTAGAAATTTTTGAACAAAAATATTTTCTTGTCTTTGTACTCAATTAGCTCATAGCTCATCTTATCATCCTCAATGAGATGGGAAAACTGATATTGTGAACAAATGTTTGGAAGGATATCTTTGTTTCTTTGTATCTAATAAACAAACACAATGGATCAAGTGGCTACCCTAGGACGAATGGTGGAATAACACTTCCTTCCATATCGCAATAAAATTGACCCCATTTATGGAACTTTATGGTTATAATCCACCATCCATCATATCATCTTTAGGAGACAATTCTAAGGTCCAGGTAGTGGAAGATCACATTGAGCATCAACAACAATTTCTACAACTCTTAAAGGATAACCTGACTCTAGCAGAAAATCGAATGAAACAACAAGCATATCAAAATCACAGTGAAAAAATATTTGATGTGGGTGATTTGGTATTTTTACAACTACAACCATACAAACAAATGTCCCTCAAGAAAGGTATTAAGGATAATAAATTATGACCAAAGTAATATGGCCCTTACAAGTTGTTGCAAAAGATTGCTACTATGGCATACAAATTGACGGTTGTCTGCATCTTCACGAGTACGCCCAATTTTCCATGTTTCATGCTTAGATACGGTTATAGGTGACAAGCTCACTTTTTAAACTATCTTACCAAAACTTGACGAGGAAGAAAAAATCGTATTGGAGCCTGATGCAATCATAGAAATAAGAATCGAGTAGCTACGAAATAGATCAACTTTAAAGTATCTCATTAAGTGGAAGAACTTACCTACTAAAGACTTCACATGGAAGGATGAGTATTTTATTCAAAATCATCTAGAACTACTCGAGCATTGAGAAAAACCCATTTTTTACGCAGAGGGGCATGTTAGGTCCTTATAATACAAGTGTAGCCCCCATATTGTTATTTTAGTGCCACATCTAAGCCCACTATTGTTATTGTTGTGCCCTTACATTATTATTGTTTTGTGGGCTCTAGTCGCATTGTGACCCCTTAGAATCCTATATATCAAGGAGTTCTTGTCATTTGAATCCTCCAAGAATTGTTCATTTATGTGATGTAAAAGGAGGTTTCCCCTCAAAGAGGTTTATTTTGAAGTTGTTTATCTATTTTTCTTTTATTTTTTTTATCTAGTTACATAAAAAGTTGACTCCTTAAGAGTTGAAATTGCTAAGAACCATAGTGTTTACAATAAATCCCAAGAATCCAGTAAATCCTAGGAAGTCTTCCCTTCATAGGGAATCCTACACATTTGACATGTGGCATATTTTTTTGTAAAATGATAATATATATCTATCGATTTAGCTAACATAATTTTAAAGATAATTCCCCATTTATAATTTTGTTTTGCACAATAAGTATTAGATGGTCTTATAAAGTAATACAAACATAGCCTACTATCACAAGCAATAACTCATACATAACATTGGAAAGTTTTGATGGGACAAATATTCAATGCAACATTATAGAAATTCATGTAAAACCACAATAACTTCAAACCACATACAAGTAATAAGCCGTGTAAATATGAAACCTTGCTAACTCTAGATTGTCAAAATCATGATTCCACTACCATAAAGTGTAACCTTGCATTTTACAACTATGCTAATATTGAAATATGACATCACATGCTATTGGACAATGTCTCTATGCATCTTGTGATGCTACAACCAAAAACTCTATAAACAAAACATATAATCTAAAAATTACCAAAGAAAAATAAAAAATTACATGATAAAAAAACACCGCAATTAATCCCTCAAAATAGATTATGTTATAAATAAATCACCATTTCTAAATAAAAAAGAAAAAAAACACGACTAAAAAACTCTTATAAAACAATTTGTGTCTACTTAATAAAAGAATAATTGTACTTTTAAAAACATTGCTCTTACCTAGTAAACAGTGTAAATTGCATCTCTACTCACCAACAAATTATAAATGATGTTGTCTAGCTATTACACGTTGTGAAGTTTTTGGTCTAAATCAAACAAATTTTTTTGGGTCAAATAATAATCTTTTGCTATTTAAAAGAAGTTTTTGATTAGTGGCCTAAAAAAACCTTAGAACACTCCATTGAAATTATCACGATTCCAATTTATAGTTCCAACAAATCACTATCAGATTTTGGATAAATTTAACTAAAATATATCCCAAAAAACCTGAAAATATATAACAAATCAACCCTTTATCATATATAGATAGAATTTGAAAGCTAGTCCAAATAGAGAATAGAACTCGATGTATACTCATTTAAAATATAATATAGTTTCTAAATATAGTTCAAATTATTTTAGTCGTGCTGGAGAACGCAAAAGGTACTTCTGCTGGTTTCCATAATAGTTTTGGCGAGGAAAGATCAATCGTAGGTTATAACATCTGAAGAAGTATTCAAGGAGTTTATTTCGTTTAAGAGGCCTTAATCTCAATCAAATTTTATATAATTTTAATTACACTAACTTATTATTAATAAATTGTTCTCTCAACTAACAGTTTAGCTGAATCTGAAACTTCGCGTAATTTAATAATTAAAAGAGAAAACATCTTCCACTCACACTTTGCACACTGCTCTGCAAATCGAACACAAAAACGAATTTGCTGAAAACGTGTTCGTACAAGTTAGCTGATTTGGAGTCACGCTTTACACACCGCCTACCATTTCTTACGAGTTGATGTGACCTGCACATTCCATTAAGTTCAAGTGAAATTCTGCAACCGCGCACCCACGATTGGCCGAAACTTTCACCTATGGAGAACATAAACAACCACGAAGCGGGTATGAGTGTTTCAGTGGGTGTCGATGGCAGATTTTTAGGGAAGAAGATTGGGAAAGACAAAGAAACTCGGGAGTATGACTGGAAACAAGAATAAAACAATAACAACGGGAGATCTTTGCATATGGAATGGACGGCTGAAAATGGAAAAAAGAGATTGAATGCCATGTTCTCCTTACATTCGAGGCCGTGATTGGAAGTTTTAACTTGCAATTTATTTGAGGTTTATAACCATATTAGCGCATATTATTGATATTTGTAACTTTGAACATGACTTATTAGTGGGTTGGATGTGCACACTACGCATGATGTTAGGATGAATCACCTGACTTTTTATGGAATTCGGGGATTTTAGTTACTGGTTAGCAAAGTTTATCAATATCCGTAAGTTTTGGTGTAACCATAAATCTCTTGAGGGCATCCCTAGATCTAGGTTGGATTCTTCTTAGCTGAGTTTAAGAAAATATTGGAGAAATCAACACACTTATATGGAATTAGTAATTTCGACTCTGAAAATCCTACCTCAATCCTGCCTGGTTTTGGTTTGCCAGCAAACCTATTCGCACGATGAAACTGTCATGAGATTGATTGAGCAAAAAAATTGGTTTTGAGGAAATCACTCCAAACAGTGTACACAACCAAGATAGAACTGAAAAAGCAAATTCCATCAACAATGTTTACAGTTTTGGACAACATTTTAATCTGTTTTCTAGGTTGGCTGAAGGATAATCAATCTGCATTTTTATATTTAAACAGATTTTAGATTTTTTCTATTTTTTAAACCATATTCTCATTGTGGTTTTTCACGTTCATAATAGCTACGTGTTTTTGGGTGTTGCTTTGCCATGTAACCGAAACACTGCGTAATACCATATACCGATTGAGATCTACAAGTTGTTTGGAATGGTATTTTCGTCTTTGGAATTGGATATATTTTACTGTGGAGAGTGAGTGTCTTTTCGCTATTCTTTCGATTTGTATCTATTATCATAGCAATACATTTGCCTTTAACCGGTAATATAAATTAAATGAATATGTATATGGTATTTATTAAGTCTTCACCAACATTTATCTACATAGAAACGATGTCTTGCAAAATACATATGGTGATATATCTTTTCACATATTTGTTTATATCTTAATTTATTGGAAGTTTGTTGGATAGAAAAATCATAATATATTTTTCAACTCATTTAAAAATTGCTCTATCATATATTAGGTACCTATATATTTAGATCATCAGAAAATTTCTTATCAAACATCTTTCTTGATAGATGGATCGACACTAACAGACAGATCAGGGGAATGATACCTTTATTTTACAATAGAAATGGACTCTGTTTTAAGGCATGTTTCAGATATTCACTTTGGCTACTCAAGAACAAAGTGGCTACCACAAATTTGGAGGGATGTTGTTAATTTTATTGTGTTTAATTTTGGATAGTGAAGATGAAAGGATTGAAAATATTTTACCCAATTATATATTATCTAATATTAATATATAAATAATTGTTTTTATATACATATTTATTTATTAAATTAAAAAAAATTTTAAAAGAAATATTATTAATTTTGTTTGATTTTAATAATTTTAAACCATTATGAAATGATTGACAAGTTTGATCGGACATTTAATCCATCTCAAAATAATTCAGGAATCTCACCAACCTAGTTATATGAGCCTTTAACATCTATGATTTTTACCCAAAAAATTCTAATAGTTACATTGTTTATTAAAAAAAAGCATGAACAAAACACTCTATAACTATCTAAATAAATCCAAAAACTGATTATTTTTTAAAATTTATATATAAAATAACATATTTATTTTTTATTTAATGATTCCATCTCTCTTTTATCAAATATCATAAAATGTTTTCATTTAATAATATGATATTTAACAAGAAAGAGACTCATTTGGTACTATCTATTGGAATTTTGTATGTTGTAGGGTTTTTTTCAATGTTACTTGGGAGCGGGAGCGGAAGCGGGGAGCGGGAGCGGGAGCGACCATTTTCAGAAGCTCCCAGTTTGGGAG
>APFE031493246.1:395805-423835 GCA_000404065.3 Pinus taeda | reverse complement strand
CGCCTCTTGCTTAGAAGCCATAGAAAGGTGGAAACCTTGGGCCATATTCCTGGTTGCCAGACCTGATCCCAGAGCTGATCCTTATTTGTCTGAGTGGGTGAGTAGCGAAGCTGGAATGCTTCCTTGGTAGTAAACATTCCTCTTGGTGTATGTCCCCAACACAACTTGTCCTGCTGAACTGAGTGTATTATTCTTCTAAGATTTAGTTCCTGATCAATTTCTTTGTAAGTTTCCCCTTAGCAATTGGCTTGCTAGGTGCTAGCAGGTTTCTAGAGTTGAAAGTCTTGAGATGTTTGTTGTTGCCAGAATTGCTGAACATGGGTGAGACTAGCGTGCTACATATAAACCTGCCAGAGAGGCTTATGGAAGAGAGAGGCTAGTTTTGGGAGCTGTTGCCAAGAGTCTTCCTAGAATCTAGCTGTGGTTCCTGAATGAATTTCCCAGAAGCTATGCTCTTGAATGAAGGCGCTGTGAAGCTTAGCCGCATTCCAAATCAAAGAGCCTGGGATTGTTGTGTTAATTCCTATGAGGTCGTCCCATTGACTTACTGGAGCATACTTTGCTTGCCATAGCCGCGCCCATGGTGTTTAAGGTTTGGAGATCCAATTCCACCATATACGAGCCCCCATTGTGTTGTTGCTATGGAGTGGATCCCTTAGACTGAGCCCGCCCCCTGATTTTGGATGGCAGACCTCCCTCCAATTGACAAGTGCCCATTTTCTATTGAGACCCGAGGATGCCCACAAAAAGTTCCGTTGAAGATTGTGGATTGCCTTGAAGACCCATTTTGGCGCTGCCAGAATAGAAAAGAGATACAGAGGCATGGCCTGGAGAACAGATTTGATCAAAATGAGTCTGCTAGCCATATTGAGAAAGCGAAAAGTCCAAGAAGAGAGTCTTGAGTCCAATTTGTCGAGAAGAGACCTCCAGGAGGCGTGTTTTATGGCAGAATCTAGAAAAGGAGCTCCCAGGTATTTCGAGGGAAGCACTGCGATTGAGAATCCCAGAATGCGGGCGATATTTCTTTGAGTAGTGGCTGGGGTATTGAAAAAGAAGAGTTAGGATTTAGAGGCGTTAATAGAGGTGCCAGAGGCTTCAGAGAAGAGAGAGAGCAGAGCTTTGAAAGCTTTTGCCTCTTGAGACGAAGGGTGTTCAAAAAGCATAGTATCGTCTACAAACTGTTGGTGGGATAAGGGATGAAGACCATGAAGAGAGATACCCTTTAGAGCATTAGAGGAATCGACATGGTGAAGTAGACGACTGAGCCCTTCTGCCATGAGAACAAAAAGGAAGGGGAAGAGGGGATCCCCTTGCCGAATACCTTGGGAAGGGCGGAAAGGCGAGGAGGGGGAGCCATTGAGCAGGACTGAGATACAAGGAGAGGAGATGAGATTCATGACCCATCTTATCCAAGTGGCACTAAATCCAAACACCAGTAACATCTAATGTATATAGGCCCAGCTTAGTTTGTCAAAAGCCTTAGAGAGATCAAGCTTTAGAATCATACCTGGCTTTTTTTGAATTTTCAGAGAATGGATCACTTCATTTGAAAGTATAATATCATCCATTCTCTGACGCCCTTCTACATATCTAGTCTACTCCAACGAGATGAGAAGAGGGAGGAGAGGTTTGAGCATGTTTTCCAGTACTTTGGAGATGAGTTTATAGATTACATTGCATAATGCAATTGGCCCGAATTTGTTGGGCGTATTTGATTCATCCCCTTTAGGAACTAGCGCTAGGAAAGTGGCATTAAGGGATGGGAGAATCCAATGCATAGATCTCGATTCCTCCATTAGTTCCCATACCTCAATTTTGATGAGCTCCCAAAATTCATGAAAGAAATTGGCGGTGAATCCATGAGGACCTGGTGCCTTGCCATCCTTGAGTTGGGCCATCGCAGCTTCTACTTCCTGCATTGCAATAGATTGGAGTAATTTATTGTTGTGGTCCACCATTATGATCTCAGGGATGTGTTGCATGACGGTTCTTATGGCTTGATCTTTGTGTCCTGGCTATTCCTTGAGAGTTTCCTGAAAATAATCTTTGAATTCCTTTTCCATGTCTTCATGCACTTCTAGTCATTCCCCTTGTCGGATATTAATGAAAGCAATATTGTTGTGCATTCGTCGTTGAATGCGGATCTATGGAAGAATCTTGTGTTCTTCTCCCCTTCCTTAAGCCATCGGATTCTGGACTTTTGTCGCAACAAGATTCTTCTTGCTGCCTGCGCTCTTAAATTTTCGTCTAGAGGATCTGCTCCTGATGCGTATTCTCATCTATTCTACCCTCCAAGATGATAGTCTGTTGAAGAGAGCTCATTTGTTGTTCCAACTGTTTCCGATTGTAAAAAATGTTGCCAAACTTCATGCGCTTCCATACTTTGAGGACTTGTTTGAGGTTTTTTAGTTTCTTCTGGAATTGGAACATTTTGGCTCCTTCAAGGGGGGTGATGGATTGCCAAGCATCCCTGACCACTGATTTGAAGTTGGGACGAGTGAACCAAAAAGCTTCAAATCGGAAAGGAAGATATCTTTTGGTGCCTAGCCTCGACCATTGTAGCATGATGGGCCAATGATCAGATCCTCCGTGGGGCATTATGGAAGCATGAAAGTCCCCTCCCAGGTGTATGGCATTATCAAATAATAGAAACTGATCTAGCCTGGAAGCTATATGCTGAGTTCCCCTCTGCTTATTGGTCCATGTATATATACCATTGGAAGTTTGAATGTCCATCAAGTGGTTGCTTTGTATGAATTCTTTGAAGCCTATACTATCACCTTCTAGCTTCGATCTGCCGCCTTGTTTCTCCTCCAAGGTCGTTATGATGTTGAAATCTCCACCACCAATCCTTAGGGGGAACTGCCGGTTTGAATTGAGGACTGTGAGAGTATGCAAAAGCTCTAGCTTTTGTTGTAGATTCTGCGGAAAATAAAAATTTGAGAGATGCCCGTGAATGTTTGTCCCGATAAGATGAAAGGATGCTTGGATGAGGAAGTGTGTAGCGTGAAAGTCTTGAAGAGTGAGAACCTATGGGTTCCACATAATTTCCAGCCCACCAGGAGGTCCTGAGGCATCCACTGAAACTAAGCAGCTACCTGACCAGACCTTGTTAAGGATTCTCTCTAGAAAAAAGTTATTACTTTTCGTTTCTTGCAGAAAAACTAGAGATGGTTTTTCTTGCTGTATCAAATTTTTTAACATTCTATGTTTTAAGGGGCTGTTGATACCTCGCACATTCCATGAGATGAGCTTCATGAGGAACCATGGGTTTGGGGTTTGTAGAACTTTGTCAACTTGGGGAATCTCCCAGATTCCATTAGTATTTCTCCTAGGATTATGGTTCTTTGCAAATCTGTTTTGCGCCCTCTTTTCTTCATTTCTTTTAGTATTTTTTTTTCCATCCCAGGGGCTTCCTGATTGTATTCCTAAGCAGTTTCTATGCTGAACTTTGGTTAGAACACCTTCTAATGGTTCAATTTGCCATGGAGGAATTGTGTTGTATTCTTTCTGCTTGCATGTTGTTTCCAATTTGAGGATATCCAGGCCTTCCAGGCTAACATTCTCTAGATCCTCGTCCATTATTGTGGGAGTGTTCTGATCTTCCATTTGTATGTTGTCATGCAGACTTAGAGCTAGAGCAGTGTCAAGCTCCATTGAAGAGGAATGCTAGCCAATCTCTGGAGCAAATTTTTCCGAGAGGGAGGTATTGAGTCCAATATCAGGAAAGGGTTTCTTCGAGTCTGAGGAAATGAGGCTGGAAGGAGCAAGATCTTAGGAAGGGCGAGAAGGTTTTAAAGTCTAGGAGGATAAGGGAGGGGAAGGGATTACCTGAGGTTCTGAACGTTGATTCTCTGAGGGATCTTGAGTGGAGAGAATGATAAATCTATTTTGGGATTCAGGATTTTTGGGGTTTCAGGAGCTGCGAGATTTTTCTTGGCATGCCGCCAGCGATTATGGACTTTTGTGAATCCTTCATAGTCTTTGTTGGTTTCATTAGTAGGGGTTTTGGTCTAAGAATTCAGAGGACAATCCCGAAAGAGATGGCCATGTTCATGGCATTTTCGGCAACGAAAAGGAATATGCTCATAATCTAAAGGTTGGATCCATTCATAATCATCATGAAAGAGACTTACTGAATCTGCAAGAGCTTTGGTCAGGTGAATCTAGACGCAGATCTTAGCGTATGAGGTGTATCTACGAGTTTTGGTTTCCTCAGCAACTTTGATGAAACCCCCAAGCTGTTGCCTATATCCGTTAGCGTTTCCTCTTTCCAATATTCCGAAGGAAGGGAGTACATGCGGATCCATACAGGAGCCCAACTGAAGTCTTCTTTGTCTGGGTTGAACTGAGCTTTCCAGTCGCAAAGGTACAGACCTGAGGAGTTAAAGAAATACGGGCCACCTTCAAATATTCTAGATTTGTCCTCCACGCTGTGGAAAATGGCTGTAAAGAAGCCTTTGGGGCCGAGCTGCAACGTGACTTGTCCTTTGGGTTTCCATTTTGAAGCGATCCAGCCATACAGAGCCTTTTCAGTTGGCTAGAAACCAAGGAATTTGCCTATGAGCACGTGGTCCTTCATAAATTGGATTTCCTTGTTGATTTGATGACTGGGGAGTTCAACTTTGATTCCCTTTGCAGCTTTCGGTATGCATGTGGCCGAGGTCGCCTTTGGTTGTGACGATGAAGGCTGTTGATTCTCACCTGAGTCCTGGGCATTCGCTTCACGTGCTTCTGGGAGGACAATTTCATTATTGACCAGATCTGATCCTTGATCGTTGTCTAAGAAACTGC
The DNA here is from genome assembly GCA_000404065.3 of Pinus taeda. NCBI lineage: Eukaryota > Viridiplantae > Streptophyta > Pinopsida > Pinales > Pinaceae > Pinus > Pinus taeda. The sequence continues at coordinate 419,041 of APFE031493246.1, read as the reverse complement.
CAGGAGTACCCAGAGTTTCTGCGGGTCTGAGGTTGTTAGCGGTAGTAGCTAAGAAAGGAGGGGGGGTGGATCCCGCCCCTCCCAAAGGCTCATCCATGTGTAGCGATCAACAGGAGCACTGAAGCTTGATCTCTATTAGCCAGGCGAGTGTAGGGGTTAGGGTTTGCTCATATGGAGCAGAGTGGTTGTTCATTGATTTCGTATCCGAGAAATTCATTCTCTTGATTTCCATGCACAAATGTATTGATGTATATGTGGATTTTAATGGCTGAAATTTTTATGGTAATTATGTTCTGATTATGTTGATTATATGTATATTTATGACAACAACTACGTGTGGATCTCAATATGTTTTTACCTGTAAATGAATGAAGAGTGTATCTATGGCCTAATAGATGATAATGCAAAAAATGACATGAGGGAACAATGGTTCATTGCGATTCTCATATAAGTATGAGATCCCTACACGTAATTATGTTGTTTATACTTGTAGGTTACATGTTGATGATATGCTTGACGAAATACCTGGCATGGCTAGTAGGGGTCTGATAAAGGTCTTGTTCGACTTATTTCTTTTGCATCATTGTTTCCTATATTTTCATTGATTTCAAGCTAGCACTCCATTCTGAGCAGTGGCCTTGGCTTTGGGCCTAAAAAAGTGGCTTAAATCCCAAGGTTGTTGGCACAGAAATGGCAATTTTAGTCTCTGGTCACTGTCAGGAAATCTTGTGAGAGCAACTTTAGGTTGCTAGTCACTCCCTTTCCCATAACATGAGAGTGACTATAAAAAAAGACATCCAGAACAATAGTGGGACCCAGGAGCAAGCTATTTGAGTGGATGACATGCCTCCTAAGGATTTTGTTGCTGATGTTGGATGACTGTGTGTGATGTTCTGTCGATTCCACTTCCTTAAGGTCACATAGGAGGTTGAATATGATCATAGTAGCCTCTCATCTCATGTTTACCCTGATTGGAATGGTTACTTGGGTGGATGTGGGAGGATGGTGTTACACATACCTCTACTATAGGAGGGCATTTAGGATTTTTATAAACTTAGCACAAGTCCAAGAAGGAATTATTTTGAGATGCCCTTAAATTTGATATTCACAAGTTTTTGGTGGAATGTTTTGTTTTCCAACGAAATAAAGTTGAGATAGTTAAGACCCCAGGTCTTTTACAACCATTAGCCATTCCAACTCAATGTTGGGAAGATGTCTCAATGGATATTATCATATATTTGCCCAAGTTTGAAGGAAATAATGTCATTATAATGGTAGTTGATAGACTTACCAAGTCCACACGCTTTTGTGCACTATCTCATCCTTTCTATGCCAGTACAGTTGCTACTACATTTGTTGAAGTAGTTCAAAAGATGCATTGAAACCCAAAGATTATTATAAGTGATAGATATCCTATTTTCAATGGAAATTTTTGGACAAAACTATTTTCTTATATTGGTACTAAATTAGCTCATTGCTCATCTTATCATCCTCAATTAAATGGGAAAACTAAGATTGTGAACAAATCTTTGGAATGATATCTTTGTCACCTTGTATCTAATAAACAAACACAATGGATCAAGTGGCTACCCTAGGAAGCATGGTGGTATAACACATCCTTCCATACCGCAACAAAAATGGCCCCATTTATGGAACTTTATGGATATAATCTACCATCCATCATATCATCTTTAAGAGACAATTCTAGGGTTCAAGCGGTAGATGATCACATTGAGCATCAACAACAACTTCTGCAACTCTTAAAGGATAACCTGTCTCTGGCAGAAAATCGATTGAAACAATAGACATATAAACATCATAGTGCAAGAATTTTTGATGTGGGTGTTTGGGTATTTTTATGACTACAACCATACAAACAAATGTCCCTCAAGAAAGGTAAGAAGGATAATAAATTATCACCCAAGTAATATGCCCTTACAAGGTGTTGCAAAAGATTGGTACTATGGCATACAAATTGATGGTTGTCTACATCTTCATGAGTACACCCAATATTCCATGTTTCATGCTTAAATAAGGTTATAGGTGATAAGCTCCTTGTTTAAATTATATTACTAGAACTTGATGTGGAAGCAAAAATCATATTGGAGCCTGATGCAATCATAGGAACAAGAATCCAGTAGCTATGAAATACATCAATTTTAGAGTATCTCATTAAGTGGAAGAACTTACCTGCTAAAGACCCCACATGAGAGGATGATTCTTTTATTCAAAATCATCCATAACTACTCGGGCATTGAGGACAACACTTTTTTGAAGCAGAGGGGCATGTTAAGTCGCTATAATACAAGTGTAGCCCTCACATTGTTATTGTTGTGCCACATAGAAGCCCGCTATTGTTATTGTTGTGCCCTTACATTATTTTTGTTTTGTAGACTCTAGTCATATTGTGACCCCTTAGAATACTATATACCAAGGAGGTTTTTCCATTTGAATCATCCAAGAATTGTTCATTTATGTGATGTAAAATGAAGTTCCACCTCGAAGAGGCTTATTTTGAAGTTGGTTATCTATTTTTCTTTTTTTTTTTTTATCTATTTACATAACAAGGTGACTCCTTAAGGGTTGAAATTACTAAGAGCCGTAGTGTTCACAATAAATCCCAACAATCCAATAAATCCTAAGAACTCTTCCCTTCATAGGGAGTAGTACACATTTGACATGTGGCATATTTTTTTGTAAAATGATAATATATATCTATCGATTTAGCTAAAATAATTTTAGAGATGATTCCCCATTTATAATTTTGTTTTGTACAATAAGTAATGGATTGTTTTATAAAGTATTACAAAAATAGCCTACTATCACAAGCAATAACTCATACATAACATTGAAATGTTTTGATGTGGAAAAAGATCAATACAACATTATAATTAGTCATGTAATACCACAATAAATCTAATCCACATACAAGTAATAAGCATTACCAATATGAAATGTTGCTAACTCTAAATTGTCAAAATCACGATTCCACTTAATCTTTCTTTTTACAACTATGCTAATATTGAAATATGACATCACATGTTATTGAACAATGTCTCTATGCATCCTGTGATACTATAACCAAAAAAACTCTATAAACAAGACATATAATCTAAAAATTACCAAAGAAAAATAAGAATATTTACATGATTAAAGAAGCACCATAATTAATCTCTCAAAAGAAGATTATATTATAAATAAATCACCATTTCTTAAAAAAAACGCCAAAAGTTTCTTATAAAACAATTTCTGTCTATTTAATTAAAGAATAATTTTACTTTAAAAAACATTGATCTTACCAAGTAAACAATATATTATTACATAGTTACTCACCAAAAACTTATAAATGACTTTGTCTAACTATTATAAGTTGTGAAGTTTTTGACTGAATGATTTTTTCCAATAATAATCTTTTGTTATTTAAAATAAGTTTTTGATTGAGGATTCAACCCCTTAAAATATCCTTAAAACAATGTAATGAAATATTCACCATTCAAATTTATAATTCTAACATATCACTATCAAATTTTGGATAAATTTAACGAAAATATATTGAAAACATATAACAAATAAACACTTTATGAGGTATAGATAAAATTTGACAAACATGCTCAGTCCTATAAGGCATTAGCCATCAGATACAATCAAAATATTTACCTGTCTATGATGAAAGCTAGTCCAAATAGAGTATAGAACTCGATGTATACTCATTTAAGATATAATAAAGCTTTTAAATATAGTTAAAATTATTTTAGTCGTGCGGGAGAAGGCAAAAGGTATTTCCGCTGGTTTCCATAATATTTTTGGCGAGGAAAGATGAATCGTAGCGTATCCAAGGAGGTTATACTATATAAGATGCCTTAATCTCAATCAAATTTTATATAATTTTAATTACTATACTTATCATAAAGAAATTGTTCTTTCAACTAACAGATTCGGTGAATCTGAAGGCAAACACAATTTAATAATTAAAAACAACCAAACATCTTCGCCACTTATACTTTACACACCACTTACCACGATCCATTATCTGAAAGCATATCCGTATAAGTTAACTGCTCTGCAAGTCATGCTTTATAGATCGCACACAAAAACGAATTAGCTGAAATTATCTCCATACAAGTTACCTGATTTGGCGTCACGCTTTACACACCGCCTACCATTTCTTATGAGTTGATGTGACCTGCACATTCCATTAAGTTCAAGTGAAATTCTGCAACTGCACACCCACGATTGGCCGAAACTTTCACCTCTAATCAAATCGATGGAGGAGGAAAGTAGGTATAAGAGTTTCTGTGGGTGTGGATGGCAGATCTTTAGGGAAGATGGGAAAAGACAAAGAAACTCGGGAGTATGACTGGAAACAAGAATAAAACAATAACAACGGGAGATCTTTGCATATGGAATGGACCGCTGAAAATGAGAAAAAGAGATTGACATTCGAGGCCGTGATTGGAAATTTTAGGTTGCAATTTCTTTGAGGTTTATAACCATATTACCGCATATTATTGGTAATTGTAACTTTGAACATGACTTACTAGTGGGTTGGATGTGCACACTAAGCATGATGTTAGGATGAATCACCTGACTTTTTATGAAATTCGGGGATTTTAGTTACTGGTTTGCAAAGTTGATCAATATCTGTGAGTTTTGCAAGTTTTGGTGTAACGATAAACTTTTTCATGGTATCAGTTTCTTAGACTTGGGTTAGATTCTCCGGAGCTGAATTTATGAGAATATTAAAAAAATAACCAAATTCTATGGAATTATTAATTTCCACTCATAGTTCAATACCTGCCAGGTTTTGGTTTACCAGCAAACCTCTTCACACCGAAATGAAACAGTCAGGAGATTGATTGAGCAAAAAAATTGGTTGTGAGGAAATCACTCCAAAGAGTTTACACAACCAAGATAGAACTGAAAAAACAAATTCCATCAACAATGTTCACAGTTCTGGATATCATTTTAATCTGTTTTCGAGGTTGGCTGAAGGATAATCAATCTGCATTTTTATATTTAAACAGATTTTAGATTTTTTCTATTTTTTAAACCATATTCTCATTGTGGTTTTTCACGTTCATAATAGCTACGTGTTTTGGGTGTTGCTTTGCCATGTAACCGAAACACTGCGTAGTACCATATACCGATTGAGATCTACAAGTTGTTTGGAATGTTATTCTTGTCTTTGGAATTGGATATATTTTACTGCGCAGAGTGTCTTTTGGCTATTCTTTTGATTTTATCTATTATCATAGCAATACATTTGTCTTTAACCGGTAATATAAATTAAATGAATAAGTATAGGGTATTTATCAAGTCTTCACCAACATTTATCTACACAGCAACGATGTCTTGCCAAATACATATGGTGATATATCTTTTAACATATTTGTTTATATATTAATTTATTGGAAGTTTGTTTTGATAGAAAAATCATAACATATTAAGGAATTTAGACTTATGTGATCCATAACATTGTTTAGAAAATTTTTGGCCAAATAACATAAGTATTCTTTTGTCGACGCGTTTCGAACCAATCAGTGTGGTTCATCATCAGGACAAGTTGAAGATCAAATCCAGCTTACCTTGTTTAAATAGTATGTGCAGAGACTCCAACGGCTATATTGCCAACGGCTAATTTTGATCTTCCTATTATATTCTTATTTATTTTTAATCTAGGAAATAGTTAAATTCGGTAATTTATATAATAAAATATTCATTCGTTATATATTATAACAAAACTAACAATTTATATAAAATAAGTCTTGTATACATATAACACTTTAATAATAATATATTCTTATTATAATTATCATTATACCTAATGCCCAATAAAATAATTACTAATCAATTAAAATTTATATTAGTTTTCATATTAAAATATAACCTTAGTAATCAATATATTAATTTAATAATAACATAATATTTTTTTATAATTAACAATTTAATACTAATGTGCCAATTAATAATTTATAATCAGTTAATAATTTGATATTATTAAATAAATTAATAATTTACTTATTCCAATAATATTATACAAATAATATCTATACATATAAATTACTATAATTCTTAGAAACTAGTTAAATTAAAGTATTATTTGTTAATAGCTTGTTTATAATTAAATGTATGTCTATGTACCAAAAAAGGAACTAACTCAAATTAAAATAATATTGGTACATCATATAATTATTTATTTAACTAAGGTCCATTTGAAGCCAAATTAATGAATTATATCCTCTATTAAGGTATAATTTTATAATTAATTTAATCAATTATTAAGTAATCTATATTCATTTAATAATTTCCTCATCCAATCATAACTAATTATATTATCACATTTAAATACATGAAATAAGATAAAGATACTAATAGTATGTTGTAATTATTATTTCCAATCCTACATGTCAAAATCCAAATTAACTATTAATTATAAAATTCTTGGTTAAATGAAACCATAAAGGAAATAAGGGTAATACATTCATTAACACATAACCTACTAATAACTCATATGACGCATAATAATAGGACCAACCAAACTAAAGCATAAGGGACGCTGCGAATAACGGGGAAGAAATCCAAGAAACAAAGGGACCAACCGCCGAAAACCATCAAAAGGAAGAGGGAAAAACCTTAAGACCTAACAGAAAGGGGACAAAGGAGGCTAGGAAGATAGGGCTGGGACCTAGCAACTGCTAATCTTCCAACCATCATTATAAATTTCATTTAAAATATTTTTAAAATATTATTCAAATATATATATTATTATATATTTTCCAAAATATTTTGTGACACTAATGGATGATAAAACAACAGGCAGTCACATGATCAACCATCAGTGAGGGAAATCTCAGATTATCAAGCTAGAGGATCGGCAAGTAGTTGAGTGAACTACTAAGAAAAAGAGAGATACATCTGCATTGGCTAGTTAATCTGCCAGCACAACCACAAATTTGGGTCCACATCCTACCTACTCTCACTTCCATAACAACAACATTTTCACAGGGCATTCCACCAGAACTATTAGTTTGCAACAATTAGAGATTTTTAGTTCATCTATAGTCTATAAATGTCATGTCTGTTAGAGATAACATTTATTGTAAACAATTTGTAAATTTTGTATAAATACTTCTGCTTTTGAAGTATTACGTGTGGATTTCCGAACATTTCTATAGGTGAACTCATCTACAACTTGAGGGTTTACCGTACTTTTTCAATTGACAGACAAAGCGAATAATAGAAGCATTTCTTTACATGATTCATGTGTTGAGCCACTTCAGTGAAGTATATTTCAATTGTTCACGTTCTTCTCTAAATATTCCATAAACTTGAATGTTTTCTAAATTTGAATGATATAACAAGAATGTTATTGCAGAAATTGTTTAAGTACACTCTTCTCTTACTGTTATACATTTCTATGTTTTCTTCTGATATCTAGATCTGAGAATCCTTAATTGCTCTCCCATCATGGTTGACCTCTTTCACTTCCTTCATTATCCATTTAAGGAATCCTTAATTGCTCCTTGATCCCGATTGAAATTCATTTCACCATTCCAACCTTGAGATTTGAGATTCCTCAACTACCTTGCCTTGTAACACTACTTTTATAATTTGTTTCTGTTCTATTTTCTTGATATATTGACTTGACAACTCAATGGAAAATATACAATCATCTATCCACCTAAATCAGTAATTCCACTAACAATTCAAATCAAAACCAAATCAAGCTTACATAACTAGCCTAATATCAATTTAAACAAAAAAGTTAAATCATTAAGAGAGAGCCATCTCTGAGCATTAGGAAGGCTAGATCCTAATTTCCAAAGTAGGTTTGTAGTTAGCTCTATCATTTCTTTAAACACAACATGACAACACTAGGGAAATTTTAGAGTGATAACAGATCTCACTCTATGAATAGAGGAGAGCTTCCTCACTTGTACTCATGGCTGGATTTTGAGAGCATTCCTCTCCATGGAACTTAGAGGAAATATCTTTATTGGAAAAATTTTGGTGTTAAAAGCTTATGTATGTAGTGAATGTTTTTGACATAAATGCTTTTCTTTATTGGTTGTTTCTTCTACATCATTAAAAGAATTATTATGATTGTTCAGGACTACCATATGGCTTCAAAATCAATCCATTTGAAGGGAAACTTTGTCACATGGAGGGAGGACATCTAGAGGCTCTTCTTACACGCTCTTCTTTTTTAGTTTAATGTAAGTTTTAACTATTTTTCCTAGGCCATACTCTCAAGCTCCTTAGTGCGGGTTTTGATTCCACCTCAATCCATAGTTGATTTTGTGGTTAGAGGCTTTCCCCTTTGAGGTATCCCTTCTAGTGGGCCCATGACTTCATAATTTTTGTTGATTAGCCAAGGGGTTAATTTCTACTGGGTTCTAACTTCTTGTGTTAATCCAGGAGCATAAAATAATCACCTTAATAGGGTTTAATTCGTGATCTCATATTTTCCATTTGATTCCTCGACTCCGTAACCTCATAGGATATTGGCATTGATTTTCTTATTTTTCCATCACATATTTCTGAATTTTTTGTTTTTGTTTTTGTTTTTTTTTTTTAAACCTTAATAATCTCCAAAAAATATGTTTCACTCAGGATATTGTTGACATCACCTTGTACCTAATTGACTATGCCTAAGTGATCCATGTAGGGTAACCACCCTTGAGTTGGAGGAGACATGACCTAAAGTGAGAGCATAGGTTGCTAAGGTGATACTGGGTGATCTTTCTGAAGGTTCCCGTTGGATTGTGCATTATAGATTGGGGATTTTATCACACATGTACAATTTGGGCGATAACACTACCTACCATGTGACACATCCTTATCATCATTATTCCAAACATGTGGCATGACCTTATGTTCATATTCCTATTCTTATTTGAGTTGGACTAAAAAATGTAATATTGTTGTAATGATACAACCACAAATTAAGTATTCAAAATCAAATCGATAGTATCTAGTAAAGAACGCCATTCAATGTGGCATCATTTTTTTAGTATTAATGAAATTGGGCAACCGTAAATCATAAGATGCATAATTTATGGTGTTATTCAACTTGGTGCTAACATTTTTGGAAAAGGATTTTAAAATATTTATTTTATGAGTTGGGAATTTAGGCGAATGTACGCATTTAATTAGAACAATGGAACTATTCTGCAAGCATAAATAAAAATATTTAAGAACATGTAAAACTACATATTTTATAATAGAATCATGATATGCATGGAAAGTGCCGCAAGTTTTACCCACTTGAGTTAACTAGGGTATAATTCCCAACATGGTGATGATGGTTGAAAATCCATGTGTATGGAAACCTAAAGGAATCGCGAAGATAGATGCATCTTCATAATTGCTTTCCTTCATATAAAAATGAGTAACATGATGGTTTAGCAACAATCAGAAGGGCCACCAACTCCTCTCTCTCTCTCTCTCTCTCTCTCTCTCTCTCTCTCTCTCCTCTCTCTCTCTCTATATATATATATATATATATATATATATATATATATCTGAAGTTTACATTGTGATTGAAACATAGTTGAAATAATTGCCTAATTAAATCTTAATAGACTTAACAATGACATGATTGATACTTTGAATGGAGAAAGGTCCAAGGACTAAACTAGTTGGCAAGCATAAATAATTTTTTGAAAAGCATATAAAACACCATATTTTATTAATGGAAGCACTATATGCATAGAAAGTGTCTCAATTTTTCTTCAAGTATAATCCCAAACATGATGGTGATGGATGAAAATCCATGCATATCACAACATAAGGTAATCATGAAGAAAGACACATCTTGGTAATTTCCTTCCTTCATATAACAAGGAGTTTAACGATAGTTGGACAATCATTACAAAGAATGGCAACATTTCTCCCCCCCGCCCCCCGCCCCTCGACAAAAGTTACATACTAATTGGCATGTAGTTGAAACAATTGTCTAATTAACTCTTAATCAATGTAACAATGACATGATTGATACTTTAAATAGAGAAAGGTACAAGGAGTAAACACCCCTCCTAATACCATTCTCATAATTTTTTGTTTTAAATAACATGTTTGTCTTTGATCTCAATATTAATGGTATTGGAATGTTTTGGATAAGAAGTCTCAACAAGTACTACAACCCCAATATGAAGTGTCCCTATGGTGCATGACATGATTTCATATATAGTGAATAATTGGCACAATATCCTACATATAGGTTATGGTATTGAATATAAGACAACATTATTTATTATTGGAGTATTCTACAACATGATTTAATTTAGGAGTATCCTTAGAATTCGATTAGAAATGCAAGCATGATAAGAGGGAAGTGATAAAAAAGTAGGCATGAAAATTTAGGAAGAGAACAAAAAAACAAACCATGAGTGGAAAGGAATGAATGCGATATGATGGTTAGAACACAGTTTATGGGTGGATGAAGCACACAACGGATTGAAAAGACATGCCTGAAGGAGGATAACATTAGTAATTGTGTGGCGATGAGTTCACAAGATGTACATGATAAAGGAAAATCACCTTAAGGCATAAAAGAACTTAGTAAAGGACATTGGAAGTCGACAAGGAAAGTAGAAATGTCAAACATACCTATGAAGCGACTAAAAATAATATAGAATCAAAGAAGATATTGAGCAAGAATGAAATATAATAAATGAGGGTAGATAGTAGAAGTAGGCTAACTAATCTTATTTTTGGTCAACCATATTGTAGAGTGTTGGGTGTGTGTTATATTCTTTCCACGACTACCCCACGCGTGGGGGGGTCACAGGGGGAACGACAACCCCCCCTGTGTGTTGTGTTGGGCGCAGCAAGGGGGGCAGTAGCCCCCTTGCACGGGGTCTGGGGAAATGCCCCATGGAATTTTTCTTTGGACCCTATATTAGGTGGGTGGACCTATCTATGGTTTTGTGCATGGAGATCTCATATGGTTTTGGGAATGATGGTTTTTTTTCCATGGTATTTTGTAAATCCGGTCAATGGAACTACGGTTACGTTCTAATCCAGGGTTAATGGATTGGGGTTTATGGATGCTTCGACAAGTATATATATGTATTGTAACATTTAAATGAATATAATGAAAAATCAATTTGGTAGTCCCAGTTTTTGGATCCAGGGGAAAACCTCTGTGTATATGTGTTTTATGTTTTATGCTCTCGCCATTAGAGACTATTATGTATCAAATTTAATGGTGAAGTTGTGAGAGATAGAGTTCATTAAGTCTGAAGTTACTATGTAGTGCCCCGCTCTAGTTGACTGACAGTGATATGACACTAACATTTATTTAGCGCTAAGGCCCACACATTATTCTTTGAGGACCTCAAGTTGAGGATTCGGGCACATGACGCTATTATTATTAGTGATTTAGATACTCATGGTTGTGATGTTTATGTATGTTCTCCATTAATATTATGATGAAGATAGCATGAATGGTTATGTATGTTATCTATTGGTATTTCGATGATTGTAACATTAAATGGTTAAGTTTGGTCTTTATTGAATTTATGATGATGATGATAGTAAAGGATATGTATGCTTTCTATTAAAATCATGATGATGATAAATTTGATGAATAGGTATATTTTTATTGATGTTACGATGTTGATATCTTGACGGATATGTATGTTTCCATTGATGTTTTGATGATGATAGCATGATGGATGTGTCCCCTATGTTACCTACTTTAATTAGTTCAGGCTTACTATGAACAATGATGTGAATGACTAGGTGTTGTTAATGATGCTATTATGACAATGACTAACACTGAGAAACCTTGTTACTGATGATTATTGAGTATGGCAGGAAACCACCAGAGGCACTCGCATATGACGAGTTGACGACAACTGGTTTGATGAAAAAAATTATATTATTTTATCTTTGAAATTCAAAGTCAATTTTGAAACCTGCTATATATGTTTATCTATATTCTGATGAGATGTTAGTGGTTACAGGCACAGATGAGTTGCTTGGCCGAATGACTCACATATGGGTGATGGGGTTGTATAAGTTGATGGAACTACATGGGAGGGGTGGGATAATGTCCCTGATCTCACCCACTAGCACTCCCACTGTGACTTGGGCTGGAAAGGTTGAAACACCTTCGCCTTGAAAATCACGATGTCATGAGGGCAGGTCCTAAAGTTGGCTCACTCATGAGGATTTTACCCGGGGGCGCGCATCAAGGCGGACTCCTTGATCCTCGACACCATTAGTCTCACTATAGCAGGCAACATAAGAGATGATAATGGTTTATGATGTTGCACCTATACTTTCCGCTCGTAGTCACTGAATGTTTGAAGGGCAAGCGGTGTGGCACCCTTGGAACTTCAAGGGAATTTATTGAAGGGCACGTCCAACTTGGTACCCTTGGCATCAAAAATAAATTGTTATGCGTGACACCCTTGGAAATTCAAGGGAAGTTCTTGAAGGGCACGACTAAACTTGGCACCCTTAGCATCACAAATAAATCGTTAGGCGTGGCACCCTTGGAACTTCAAGGGAAGTTCTTGAAGGGCACAACCAAACTTGGCACCCTTGGAATCATTAAAAATAAATAAATTAATAAATATGGTCAAGAAATGAAGCCTAGGTAAATTTAGTAACATCAAGGGTAAATGATGTTAGAAACGGAGGTAATTAAATACAGAATAAAACTTGGGTTAAGAGGATCATGGGAAGAAATAAAATATTTTATCTTAAAAACTCTACCCTCCCCATGTTGGAAAATAGTAGGTAGACTATGTAGTTTAATTAGGTAAAAGGGGGAAGAGGGACATAATTGTAAGGATAAATATTAATACTAAAATAGTTAAACCTAATTAAAAGAAGAGGATGGTGAATTAAAATAAGATTAATAAATTAAATTATAGAGAAATGTAGAGAACCTCCATGTGGCAACAACCAACATAAGAATATCCATCTAACAGATAACTTGAGTTAAATTAGGGAGTAAATAGGGGATCAAATCTTGAAACATTAATTGACTTTAGTAATGAACACAAATTAAGGAGTAAAAAGGGGGATCAAGAGGATACTAGGAGAAGAAATAGGAATCTTGATTGAGGTGAGGAAAATATTAGTTTTAAACTAAAATTTAAGTAAATAATTTTGGAGACCCTTGATGAGAGAGTGACACATGGGTGGGTGAATAATCAAACTATTGAATTATAAAAAAATAATTAATTATGCATGACATGCCAAGTGTCATCTATGAGGACTCCTATAAAAGAAGGGGCAAGCCATGCGAGAAGGGACTTTTGGGGAACCCTATGGTTGGATGGATGAGATTATGTCAGCGCTGTGATTACGAAACTATAGTGAGTTTGGCGAGGTAGAGGATTTTAGAGAGGGGACTCTTGAGCCAAGGAGTGCTCTTCTCTACCAGCTATTGCATTCCTCCATTGTACAACCCCATTGCAGCTCAGGGGTTTGCGGGGAAGAATAGTACCCAAGGAGTAGGCTGGGAGGTTAACCGGTGGGTCATTGCATTCGGATCAAGTACGTCGTCATTCACTCTTGGAGGTGACCGGCAACAAGGGAAGACAAGTAACAGAAAATCAAGTCAAGTCTCGTCTTCTGGTGAATGGTACATGTGTGTTGCAATATTATTTTGTGTGACTTCTTTATGGCCTTAGTTAAATATATGTCAATTTTATGATATGTTCAGTGAAAAGAAATTTAGAAATGTGTTATACAGTTGCTGAATAAATTTGAATTCCCAATGTTTCTTCTCTTCTGGTTGTATTTTATTATGATTTGTTTATAAAAAAATATATGTATAGTATAGAATTGGTCCTTACACTTGGTATAGAACTGGTCCTTACACTTGGTATTTGAGCCATGCTGAACCCTTGAGACCTATGGGCCCATGCATGCATGACTAATTTTGCTCAATATTTGCTACATTTATAATGTTGCAATTGCTATTCCAAACTTGAGCAATGATGATTTCTGTTGAGTGCTAATGGCGTCTCTAAATTGAGATAATCGGGGTTTAGATGGATTTACACAATTCCTCTGTTATTTTCACTGAGCACATTGTATACCGAAGCACAACTCTCAACACCCCATTCTATTGAAAGATTATATGCATCCTTCATACTTGTTTGGCATATCCAGAAGGCAAAGCTTGCATTTAATAATGTTTGAAAATGATCTTAAAACTTTTCATTTAACTCAAAGTGCCTGAAATTCCCCCCCAAAAACAAAGCTACCAATATTACGCTGTTATTTCTTTTTCCAGATTTCCAAAAAAAAAATATACAATCTCCTGTGACTGTATGAGATAACTTTGAAATGAAGCATAGGCTACAATAAATAATGAATAAAACGTTTAAACAAGTGGAATAAAACAAATTTGCAAGCTTATGCGTGTCAATTCAAGAAAGATTCTTTCTTGTTTGGAGACCCTTTCATACATAAAATCATTAACTGCATGTGGCCTTGACATTTATCAAACGAAAATATATTCTGGAATTTCTAAATGTGAAGTTCAATGAACAAGAAATAAAACATATTCTAGAAATTCAACTGTGAAACAAGAAAGAACGTGCTTGAACTCAGCAAAAGGCCAATTAGAAAGAAAATTTACAGCAGAAGATGAGAAATAACGAGACAGATAAATATGGAAACAACATCCTCCATCCCATTTAGAAGAAAAAACCGCTCCCAACCTCGACTCCATCTCCTAAAGATAAAACTGAAGCTCCTCATCCTTACATTTGAAGCTAAATAAATTGCAATATAGCTCCAACCTCCAATATTTCAGATTCAAACACGGGCCTAAACATTATAATACTTCTGAGGGATAGCTGAGGATTAGGCATATAGAGAATTATGGTTTTGAGTAACTAAGCAAAACTATAATATATCCATTGTAGGAGGAATAATAATGGTGGGTACCTTGATTTCAGGCCAGCCCACATTGGCCTTTATCATAAATAGTCTAAGTGGTAAAAGAAACAAGCTTAGTGGCAAGTATACAAATGGGTTTTCTATTTACAACGTCTCTCAATTCACCATCATAAGCAAGATTGAATCAGAAAGACTGAGAATCATAGATAATTTATCCACAGAGAGCGCCACGAAAGACAACATTTGGGGAGATGAATGGGATAAAATGGTAGAAAAACACTCATTACTAGCCATTTCCTTAGAATTTGAGGACACGGGTTCCATGGATGATGCTTTACTCTGTTCAAGGTGATAATGGAAACCCTGATTTTTGCATTATGTTCAGCAAACAAGCCCTCATATACTGCTGAAGCAGTAGAAGACAACCACGGGGATTCAACAAAGTAGTCCGCTAATTCTAGCGTTGTTTCTGATATCCCAAAGCAATCTGTGCCCAATAAAAGCATTCTTGCTAGCCTTTTAAACACACAATCATGGTACCATTTCTGAGGAGAGGTATTCTCTTTGCGTGTCCCCCCCAGATTTTGATGATCTCACAGAGCCCGAGATTTACTCCAATATCTTCTCTTAGCGCCACGCTCCTTTCGCCAATTTTACACCGTGTGGTTTCCTGGTTTCCTCGAATTGACACGTATAACCATTCTTTCGACTATGGACTTTACGTGTCTATTATCAGGCAGGATGCCTGAAATATCCATGCATTCATTCAATGCTTGCATCAACTTTGAACATATTTCAATGTTGGGCTCCTTATGTAATGCTTCAACCAATGAAGGTAATATATAATTTGACAGTTGTTTAATATATGTTTCATCCTGGCCCTCTGCCTGTCTTTTCTCCACAACCAATTGGGCAGATCGTAGCAGTGCTGGCATGGCTGAGGCTGCAATTTTTTTTAATTTCCTCATGAAACTAATGTAGATGCAACTTGTTTAATCCATGGATAGAAACGCTCTTTGAGTTCATCTACATAGCAGCAGAGCATACTGCAACCAGTAGCTTTCTCTTCTAATATAGCTGTGTTGATGCCAAATATTTTATCATCTATTGTAATAATCTGGACACTTTCATCACTGGAACCATCAATAATGTCATCTAAGTCTACAGTAGTGATTAATACATCTTAATCTATGTCTTCTATCCAGGTATTGTTTTGATAGATGCATCTTAATTTCATATTTGTTTTATTAATCATTATTTTAAATTAAAATATCTTGGTGCATTCTGCTCAGGCCTATAAGCTGATGTCTTTGTGAGTACAAGATATACTGGGTGGAGTTTTTGATTGAAAATCTAGGACTTTTGTAGATATTCAGGTCAAAACTTTGACTGAAGTATAACTAACAAATTGCCAAGGCGAACCTCCTTATAAGTAGACCATTGGAAAGGGGGTAAAGGTTCATCTTCCTATTGATTATTTTGATTTGGGTTTTGTGAGCTCTCACACTTGGCTATCGTCATTTATTCTTGGAGTAATAACTTTGCCCATTTAAGCCTTGGAGTTATGGGATGCTGGTTCTAACATTCTCGTGGAGGATGAATGGTGAAGACTAGAAAATTGAAACAAGGGAATTTACTACCCTAGTAGGCACTTATCTCCATCTGGATTATATCTGTGGTTAGCATAGAGGACTCGTAGACTTGATTTGATCAGGGTTGGCAGAGAGTGCCTGATATTGTGGATATGAATCTTTGCTTGTGGATAGACTGAGCTGTGATTATTTTGATTTGGATTCACTAGACCTAACAAGGTTCATTGGCTTAGCTTAGCCTTTTCCTTGATCTATTTGGGGCTAGTAAGGGTTTTAAGATCACTGTTGCATATTGGATTGTGTTCTTTGCATATGCTTTCACTTGTAGAATGAGTTTTGAGAGAATGCCTTTCTCATGCTTTGGTTCTCCTTTCTCACGTTGGTTCTCAGCTCTTGGGTGGCTCTGTTCAATGGAGAGCATGTGTCTACGTGGTGAAATCTTCTTTATGAAAGTGAGTTGGTGATTCTTTTTCAAGATAAGCATTGTATTATGGTGTGAATTCATGAGATTGATTTCAT
This sequence comes from Pinus taeda, assembly GCA_000404065.3. Taxonomy (NCBI): domain Eukaryota; kingdom Viridiplantae; phylum Streptophyta; class Pinopsida; order Pinales; family Pinaceae; genus Pinus; species Pinus taeda. Next base: position 402,056 of record APFE031493246.1, on the reverse strand, counting down.
TGCATTTATGGTTTTATTTCTATGCAACTATAAATGATTAGTCATTGACGTTGTTTATATTGTTATGATTCATGCATGTTATATCTATAACTGTATGTAGAACTCAAAGGTTCTCTTCATAAGTTATTTCCTATGCTGCAATAAAGTGTAAATGAAGAACCCTCCGGATTTGATGTCCTATAATTTTAAAGGAATGGATAATCGATGCATTGCATTGAAGACTAGACGTTACATAGAGAATATTTGATTATAAACATAATGTTCTACATAGTCAAATAAACTATCTTTTTGAATATTTCGAGGCAAAGACATTATTCATCTAGATGAATTTTTGAGCCATTCCAAATAATGGTTTATAGATTGATTCCAAAAGGTTACATATCAAATGTTTATGCAGTTTTTTTAGGAGGCTAAATGCAAAGCGTGAGCAAGTGCTGAGAGGAAATAGATTGAATAAAAGATACAATATAAGGAAGAAATAAAATAACCTTTGGTTGGTTTGAGGCCAACCCTGGTTTGCAAATGGCTATATGATGTTGCAGGAACATTACAAGGTTTTGAACAATGCCTGAAAAAATGCATATGGAAACGTGGCTAAAGCAACGAAAAATACCGGATGAGGAGATGTGGAGATATAAATATATCTCTATATATTTTTCATTTGCGTTCATGTAAGTGTATTCATGTACTCATGCAATCATATATTGAAATTTAGCTCTAGATAATGTTAAAAAAATAGTAAAAGAGATTTTAGTGTGTCCATATAATTACTTTTGAAGTACTTCGAAATTTGTCTTTTGGTATGTAATGTAGAATCCCTACTGTGGTCAATGGAACTTTTATTTAGCCCAACTTTTATTTGAAGAAAGCATCTATGAAGGTTGTTAAATGTTTATTTAAAGGAAGTTTATATGAAGGTTGTTGCAGAATCCTATATCAGAAACTCCTTGTTCGAAAACTTTGAACCTCCCAGCTCAATCTTCAACAGGAAATATATTATTTAGCAACTTGGTTGCAACTGCGCATGTGGCAACAACTATTGGTAGTAGTTTTGCATTAGACCGGGTATCGTTCTTTCAACACTTAGCCATGATGATAAATACTACCTTCATCTCCAAAATTCTTTCAACCGCATTGCATGGCTTGGATTTTTGGGCAGATACTCAACCTAACTTGATTGTCATCTTGATCCATGCTTTCATCTTATTTATAGTTGTAGAGACTGAAAATACTGAAAACAGGATATATATCTATATATATATATATATATAATTCTTTGGAAGATCCAAACAACAAATCATTAGTATTGTTGCCCATTTTTCATAAATATATCATCACCATATCACTGATTGGATTCTTATTATTCTCTCTTATTCATGTTAGCTCCACCCTTGTAAGATTCATCATGGAGGTACCTACGTGAGCTATCTAGTGCAGAAGGGACTTTATTTTAGGAAGCAGTTTTACTTTCCTAAAGATACCATGAGGAAATTTTTCATATGTGAAGTGCATGCTGAAGGTATTGGAGGACGTTTTGGTGGAGTTAAAACCATAGTAACCAGGATCATGAGTCAAACACGTGATTCACTATGGTTGAGTATGATTTGACCCTAAATGATTTTGCTTTTATCTGTCCAAGTTAAAAATTGGTTTCATTGAGTTTAACTCTGTCAAAGTGAGTTTGACACATCTTTAGTCATGAGCCTAACCTTGATTCATGATTAGTCATGAGTCAAACTTAGCTTGACGAAGTTAGGCTTGCCCAAGTTAACCTATGCTGGGCACATGTCAAAATGTGTGTAATTTTTGTTTGTTGTTGTTGTAATTATCGAATTTTTCTTGATCCGAGTCAAACTCCTGGCTCTTTTGCCTCTCTGAGTTTTTGTTGATTCCAAGCTTGGTGACATTGGTTAAAACTTAAAACCATAATCACATTGGCTAAGCATGGGTAAAGAGATTGCTAATTAGGTGGACAAGTATCATATTTATCAAGTGCCTAGGTTAAGCAACAAACATTTGTCTTTTTGTTAAAGTGAACATCCTGACGTGATGTTTGCCATTAAAAGGGAGATGCTTTCTCTAAGGGTAAAGCTTGCTATGTTTGAAGAAACAACTCTGGATATTAAAGAGGAAATAAAAGTTACCAAACAAAATTTAAGGAGGCAATGAAAAGCATGCTCTCACCTTGATAATTATCTTCAAAATATTCACGATTTGAACTACCATTTGGATGAGAACAACTTGTGGTTCTCTTCTCTATACAACTAGCTTTCTAATCTTGAGTAGCGTCCAGACTCAACACTAGAGGCACCATAATGGTTGGAGGAAATGTTGATGGTTAATGGTAGAGCTCCCCCATTTGAAGAGGTGACATGGATAGTGATAGTGGAAACACTCCATACAATGGCTCAAGTGACAGTGAAGAATGAGGATCCATTCAAAGTGTTGATGTCATTGACATTGACTGGATTTTTGGTCAATTTTCTATTTACATTGTCTCTATTATTCTGAATCTTGTGCCAAAGCTTTTAGGTGCCTTGAAATAGGGTGACCATGTCTGAGAATTCTACCTTATTGTAGAAATTGATGAAGGAATCATTTAGGAAGTGTTGACCTTGCCACCTACACCTACTTACAAGTTAGTGAGAAAAGCCTTCAACCCCACAAGGTGTGATTGGAGGCATAGAATAGTGGTGGATGCGTTGACCAAGAGCTCCCATTTCACACCAGTTAAGAATACATATAAGGCACTAGAAATAACCAGAGTTTTTATTGGTGAGATTATGAGATTGCATGGATTGCCTAGGAAGATCATATCTGATAGGGGAACAATGTTTACAGGAAGGTTTTGGACTAGTTTCCAAGAAGCCTTGGGAAACAAGTTGAACTTCTGCACTGCGTTTTACCCTGAGAGAAATGGGTAGACACAGAAAGGACTAATCAAATCCTCGAAGACATGCTTCGGAGGTATGTGATGGACCAACAAAAGAGATGGGAGGAGTTTTTACCCCTTGTAGATTTTTCTTACAATAATAGTATCAGAGTTCCATCAAGATGGCGTCATTTGAGTTCTTATATGGAAGACCTTGCAGAACATCTCTCTGTTGGGATCAACTAGAGGACTGAGTATTAATAGGACTAGAAGTGGTGCAAGAGATGGAAGAACAAATGACTATGATTAGAGGAAGGCTAAAAGAAGCGCAAGACCGACAAAAGAGCTATGTTGATGCTCATCGGGTAGACCGAAGTTATGAAGTGGGAGATAGGATATTCCTGAGAGTAAGGTCCCCCCGCAAAAAAAAGCTCTATCAAATTCGGAAAGGTAGAAAAATTTATCTCCATGGTTTGTGAGACCTTTTGAAATCTTAGAAAAGAAAGGGGCCAGTGGCATATAGGCTTGCCTTACCTCCATATTTAGCGTGTATGCATGACGTGTTTCATATTTATGTTTTGTGTCATTATATTTCAGATCCTTCGCATGTTATTGACTTTTGTCATTTGCAGGTTTCGGTCGAGGGAACAGTAATTGCTGAACCAGTTCACATACTGGACCAACAAAATTTGCAGATTAGATGATGGTTAGTGGAACAAGTTAATGTCCAGTGAGATAATTATATTCCTAGTTCATCTACTTGGGAGGACGCCGAGGTGATGCGTCACCATTTTCTTTACCTATTCCAAGGACTTCGAGCCGAAGTCTATTATTAAGAGGGTCTGTATGTAGTGCCCTGCTCTAGTTGACTGAAAGTGATATGACACTAACATTTATTTAGCCCTAAGATCCACACATTATTCTTTGAGGACCTTAGGTTGAGGATCTAGGCACATGACGCTATTATTATTAGTGATTGAGATACTCATGGTTGTGATGTTTATGTATGTTCTCCATTAATATTATGATGAAGATAGCATGAATGGTTATGTATGTTATCTATTGTATTATGATGATTGTAACATTAAATGGTTAAGTTTGGTCTTTATTGAATTTATGATGATGATGGCAGTAAAGGATATGTACGCTCTCTATTAAAATCATGATGATGATAAATTTGATGAATAGGTATATTTCTATTGATGTTACGATGTTGATATCATGATGGATATGTATGTTTCCATTGATATTTTGATGATGATAGCATGATGGATGTGTCCCCTATATTACCTACTTTAATTAGTTCAAGCTTACTATGAACAATGATGTGAATGACTAGGTGTTGTTAATGATGCTATTATGACAATGATTAACATTGAGAAACCTTGTTACTGATGATTATTGAGTATGGCAGGAAACCACCAGAGGCACTCACATATGATGAGTTGATGACAACTGGTTTGATGAAAAAAATTATATTATTTTATCTTTGAAATTCAAAGTCAATTTTGAAACCTGCTATATATGTTTATCTATATTCTGATGAGATGTTAGTGGTTACAGGCACAGATGAGTTGCTTGGCCGAATGACTCACATATGAGTGATGGGGTTGTACAAGTGGATGGAACTACATGGGAGGGGTGGGACAGTGTCCTTGATCTCACCCACTAGTACTCCCGCCTTGACTTGGGATGGAAAGGTTGAAACACCTTCGCCTTGAAGATCACGATGTCATGAGGGTAGGTCCTAAAGTTGGTTCACTCATGAGGATTTTACTGGGGGTCGCGCATCAAGGCAGACTCCTTGATCCTTGACACCATTAGTCTCACTATAACAGGAAACACAAGAGATGATAGTGGTCTATGACGTTGCACCTATACTTTCCCCTCATAGTCACTAAATGCTTGAAGGGCAAGTGGTGTGGCACCCTTGTAACTTCAAGGGAATTTCTTGAAGGGCACGACCAACTTGGCACCCTTGGCATCACAAATAAATTGTTAGGCGTGGAACCCTTGGAACTTCAAGGGAAGTTCTTGAAGGGAACGACTAAACTTGGCACCCTTGGAATCACAAATAAATTGTTAGGTGTGGCACCCTTGGAACTTCAAGGGAAGTTCTTGAAGGGCACGACCAAACTTGGCACCCTTGGAATCATTAAAAATAAATAAATTAATAAATATGATCAATAAATGAAAACTAGGTAAATTTACATCAAGGGTAAATGATGTTAGAAATGGAGGTAATTAAATACAAAATAAAACTTGGGTTAAGAGGATCATGGGAAGAAATAAAATATTTTATCTTAAAAACTCTACCCTCCCCATGTTTGAAAATAGTAGGTAGACTATGTAGTTTAATTACGTAAAATGGGAAAGAGGGACATAATTGTAAGGATAAAGATTAATCCTAAAACAATTAAACCTAATTAAGAGAAGAGGATGGTGAATTAAAATAAGATTAATACATTAAATTCTAGAGAAATGTAGAGAACCTCCATGTGGCAACAACCAACATAAGAATGTCCATCTAAGAGATAGCTTGAGTTAAATTAGGGAGTAGATAGGGGATCAAATCTTGACTCATTAATTGACTTTAGTAATGAACAAAAATTAAAGAGTAAAAAATGGGATCAAGAGGGAACTAGGAGAAGAAATAGGAATCTTGATTGAGGTGAGGAAAATATTAGTTTTAAATTAAAATTTAAGTAAATAATTTTGGAGACCCTTGATGAGAGAGTGACACATGGGTGGGTGAATAATCGAACTATTGAATTATAAAAAAAAATTAATTATGCATGACATGCCAAGTGTCACCTATGAGGACTCCTATAAAAGAAGGGGCAAACCATGGGAGAAGGGACTTTTGGGGAACCCTATGGTTGTATGGATGAGATTATGTCAGAGCAGTGATTACGAAACTATAGTGAGTTTGGTGAGGTAGAGGATTTTAGAGAGGGGACTCTTGAGCCAAGGAGTGCTCTCCTCTACCAGATATTGCATTCCTCCATTGTACAACCCCATTGCAGCTCGGGCGTCCGTGGGGAAGAAGAGTACCCAAGGATTAGGTTGGGAGGTTAACTGATGGGTCATTTCATTCAGATCAAGTATGTCGTCATTCACTCTCGGAGGTGACTGGCAACAAGGGAAGACAAGTAACGACAAATCAAGTGGAGTCTCGTCTTCTGGTGAACGGTACATGTGTGTTGCTATATTATTTTATATGATTTTTTTATGGCCTTAGTTAAATATATGCCAATTTTATGATGTGTTCAGTGAAAAGAAATTTAGAAATGTGTTATACAGTTGCTGAAAAAATTTGAATTCCCAATGTTTTTTCTCTTTTGGTTGTATTTTATTGTTATTTGTTTATTAAAAAAAT
>APFE031493246.1:322284-371656 GCA_000404065.3 Pinus taeda | reverse complement strand
TATACACATCACGTGGTGAACCTGAAAGGCAAATTTTTAAGCAAGATCAACTTAAAATAAATTTAATGAATCTAAAAACGCTTTGGAACCTAACGCACAACATCTAGAGGTCTAGGATAGAGATGTATTCCGGTGTCGTAAAACCTGGTAACTGTTGCTTTCATTGTTGGTTGGGTGATTCCTCCACTCTGAGACGACAAGTGCCAGTACGGACTTGTGCTCCCACGTACCGTTGAGTATATTTTGGGAGACCACAACAGGCTGCATCCTTTATCCTTAGGAAGCCGTGTCTACCACCCTATCGATTGCAATGCATTGAACACAACATTCAGGAAGATTGACTGCTGTACCGTAAAAAGTATTCTACAGTTTTGTGATTGGTTTGGTAATCCTCTCTGCCTAGATCTCCAGAGAAGTCAATTTTTCTCCTTTTCAGACTCCTTAAAGGAAAAGGTCCTCTGAGCACTTGTCACTTCAGGCTCAATAAAAATCGAAGGCGACTAGAGTCATCTTTTGTTTTTTCTTGACTCTTTAAAATTGAAAAAACAATTTGTGTCAAAGTGTCTAAAATTCATTTAATTCAATTTTTTTTTTTTCCCTTTTATTTTGAGTTGATCAAGTAATCTGTAATTGTGGAAGAAAGTCAATCAAAACCCGTCGTTTGCAGAGACTTACAAGTCAACTGTCGTTGACTCTGGAAGCAAAACCATTCGGGACGAAGCAGACTCATTTGACTGGATCAAAGTCCCCTAGGTGGGTTGGAGCAAGCACTCCAACATCCTCAGAGACTTCGGTTACTCCGAACATTTCTGGTATCCCTGTCTCTGAGGAAGAAATTCCGCAATAAGAAAAGGACATTGCAACTGATCCTAGTGTGACGGAAAACACTTCTATTCCTGAACCGGCTCCATCTACAACTGATTCAAAAGGTGTTACTCCCCAACCGTCTGTTGTTGCAGAACCTATATCTTCTTCGGCACCAGAAATATTTTACGGACCTGATGGTCTACCTCTTCCTCCTGGATTGATTGCCATAGAAGAGATTGTGGAAGATCCTTCATCTAGCACTCCAACGCAACTTGGAGATGGGATTGCCCTATATCCTTCTTCACAGAAGATATTCACCCGCCATTAGAAGTTCCTGAAGAATCGCTAAGGAATCTTTTGGATAGGCTTAATATGTCTGAACAACCATCGACATCAAGGACTATGTTACCCGACACAACAATAGCAGAAGCTCCTTCTGCTACTCCGACAATGTTCGCCGGTGTGCCGTCTGTCCCAACCAACTTTCAATCACTGGATGGAGTCCATCTAGGGACTATTTCAAAAGTATGGACTATTCCCGTTTGTTCGTCCGGAATTATATCTGGAATCTCTTACATTGAGTCTCAACAAATTGATCCTTCACAAGGTCAATTTGGGCAAACTGGTTCCCAAAGGAAAATCATTCCTTTGAGTACTGGATTACCGTCGTATGGAGGGCCGTATACCCTTTCATTTCCTTCCTCAAAAGGACAACCATGCGTGAGTTCACAACAAAATTTTGGTTATGCTGGAATCACGACTAGCACTTGGGTGCTAATCCTGCCTCAACAACCAAGAGTTGTATGCTCAATACAACAAAGTTTACCTATGACAAATATCCCCACTACACCGGCTATTGTGGCAGTATCGCAAGTACAAGCGTCACCAGTTGTATGCCAACCTCAAGTTTCGCAGGTTGTAATGCAACAATCTCTTGTGCCTACGACACAACCGCAATCACCAACTAGTGGAATGGCACACGTTCAAATGGGGAACACCAACCCCCATCTTGGTCAAACAGTTAGTACTGGACAACAACCCATGGATTCACAACCATGGCTGGTGCAATACCAACAACTGCAATTCCAGCAGGCTTACCAAGGATATGAGCAACAAGTCTTTACAAGTAATGGGCAGCCGTATCAACCATATCATAATGGTTATGCCCATCAACCTTATCAAAGTTACCAACATCAAATGCATTATGCTGGTATGCAAAGACCGACTGCTCAAACGATTCCATCTTATCCTGGGTATGCTCAACCAAGCCTGAATCAACAGTTGCCTTTTGTGGAAACTTTAGAGTTACCGGATCTAAGTCGACTAACGAATGATCAATTGCCTATGCCCCTTGGTGGCTGGCGATTCCGTATAAACTTCCGTCTGATATTCCTAAATTTAATGGAAATCTGGGCGAAGACCCGTCGAATCATGTGATTACCTTTCATCTATGGTGTTCATCAAACACTCTCAATGATGATTTGATCAGGCTTTGCCTCTTTCAGTGAACGCTAACTGGTCCGGCAGCAAAGTGGTATATCGAACTGCCTAGAGATTCATTTGATAACTTCAGTACCCTAGCCACAACCTTTTTAACCTATTTTTAGTTACCTATAAGGTACGAAACAATAATTGAGCTACTTACCAATTTCAAACAAGTGACGCCCACTCACATATCCGATCATATTCATGAATGGTGACGTCATTGTAGAATGGTAAAAACATATGTTCCTAATCAGCTATTGGTTGAATGGTTTATTAAGTCTTTGTTACCTGCTGTTAAAGAATATGTGGCAAAGGGAGGAGTCGTCACGGAAGAGCAAGTTATTGCTCATGCAAAATATATAGACTTCATCTATACTCAGTTTGGCATGGTCTACGATAAAATCCCTGATGCTCTTAGACCAGAATTTTTTGTTCTTTCGCCTCCTAAATCAAACAAAGACTCTCATGCCGGCGATGGCGTGATAGGTACGACAAGCACTAAAACCGTAAAGGCTACGTAGAAAAAGGCCCACACGGTTTTGAGTCAAAATGCAAATGAAGAACTTCTAGCCTCGGAAGTAAATGCCGTGTCGACAGACAAAGGCAAAGAATCCAAGCAACCAGGAGGCAAGAAGAAAAAACAAGGGAAGAAGAAAAAACAGGAGGACTCATCTCCTAAAAAATCTTCTGCAAACCCTTCTGGGAATGGGAAACCAAAAACTCCATGTCATATATGTGACGAGGATCACTGGACCAGAGAGTGTCCATATAAAGATGAACTTAGGAAATCCTTCAAAAGTTCAAAAACCTCGGCTGTATTGACTGATCCGTTTCCGAACCCAGGAACAAATCTGGTTGCTTGCGAAAATGCTTCCCCGTCCCACGTACTAATGTTTTCAGTTTCAAAGCAACTGAATGATGCTCTAATATCGACAAGGAGTAAAGTTTACAAGAATCCAAAGATGTTGAACAACAAGGATAATGATCAACCTAGTAGTTCAACAACAACTTCAACCGAAGTTGTGCCACGCATCATTCCTGAATTAACAATAAAACCACCAAAGGGAGTAGTACACAAATCGACATTTAATTCTCATGCTCAAGCAACACAACACTATAATATAGTGGAGGATTTAGCCCAATCGCCCTCCGTGATGTCGACTCTTGAGGTACTACAAAATTGCACCTCCCAAAAGCAGGCTTTATTATCAGCAATAAGTGGGATTGACCCAATGGATTCCAACCTTGTATCTTTTAATCACAAAGGATGCGACCCTAAATTACCAGCTCAACTAGCTTTCCTCATTCAAGTGAAAGCCCTCAACAAAACTATTCATAGAAAAATTATTGATGAGGGGGCATCCACATGTATCATGTCGATGAGTTGCTAGAAAACTCTAGGGTCTCCATCCTTATCGTGATCATCCACGACGTTAAAAGCATTTGATGGACAAACATACACCCCGTATGGAATATTAAGTAACTTGCAAGTCGAACTGGGGGGAAAACAATAGAAATCGATGTTGAAGTCATTGACGAAAACCTCGATTACAACATCCTACTGGGAAGACCCTGGATATACACTATGGCAGCCGTTGTGTCGACCTACTTTAGGAAAATTGCATTTCCTTCCCAAGGAGGAATTACAATCATCGACCAACAAACTTTTCTCCCCAACAATTCACAAGTTATGGGAAGCATTCTGATGATCCATGGAAGCCCTAGCACACTTCACAGTATCGGAGTAGGCCTACTAAAAGACCCCACATTAATGGGAACTTTTACCCTACCGCCTCCAACGAATTTGGCGGAAGTGGCTAATGTAGGAACCTGCAATATGATATCTTCCATTCAAAAGATGTCAGAAAATGATGTTAAAATGGATCATCTGCAAGTTTTGCCTCTAACCCCACTGGAAATATTATAGCAATCAATGTTTTCAGCATGGGAGGCAAACCCGCATCAACGCTCATCAAGCGTTTGGATAGATAGGTCTACAGAATATGGCACCCCTTCAGATCCTTGGTCGCGAGTACACTCTACAGATGAAGGAATCATTCAATAGATGATGATTGATGGGGCACCATGGGAAGCTTACCACCATCATTCCCATCTTCTGAACTGGAAAGAAGATAATTCTGGTAACCTACACCATCCTTCAGTATTTGACTTTCTGGCAAATACTGTAAATACAGTGGATTCTGAGAGAAACCTATCCAATATCGAAGAGACTACTGCCATAAATATCTCAACCAAAACAGATGTTGTAGATAATATTCATGTTGGAAAATCTTGTTCTTCTTCAGAACTAGAAATATATAGCACTCTCTTTCGCGAGTTTAGAGATGTCTTTGCTTGGTCATATGATGAAATGCTAGGTATTGATTCGAGCATAGTTGAACACGAAATTAAGATGTATCCAGATGTCAAACCATTATGACAACGGCTACGGCAGGTGCGCCCCAAGAAAGCCGTTTCCATCAAGGTGGAAGTTGAAAAACTCCTCCATGCTGGTTTCATTTACCTCGTTCCTCTGATCGATTGGGTATCGAATATTGTTCCTGTGATGAAAAAACAAGGAACGATTAGAGTGGGCGTCGATTACAGGGATGTAAATCAAGCTTGTCCAAAAGACAACTACCCTACACCATTTATTGACCAGATAATTGATGAATGCGTTGGATGTGAAATATTTTTGTTTATGGATGGATTTTCCGGGTATAATCAAATAAATATCTACCCACAGGACCAGTCAAAGACTGCATTCATTTGTCCGTGGGGCACATTCGCATATCGCAAGCTACTTTTCAGAGAGCAATGAACTATGCTTTCCATGACATCAAAAACATCGTTCAACCATATCTTGATGATCTCCCAGCTCATTCGCGAAAGCGGACCAACCATCCACGCCATTTGAGAGCGATATTCCTACATTTCCGACACTACAAGATACGACTCAATCCGCACAAATGCGTGTTTTGTGTCGGTTCTGGTCGTTTACTTGGGTTCGTGGTCTCAAAGGATGGGATTCGTCTCGACCCTTGCAAGGTTCAGGCAATCATCGATTTTCCTCCACCTTCAAACTTTCTTCAGATTCAGAAACTCCAAGGGAAAGTCAACTTCCTTAGGAGGTTCATTCCAAATTATGCCGAACTAGCTAAAGGTTATACTCGTCTACTGAAAAAAGAAGTACCCTTCATTTGGGATCAGGTCGCGCAGGCTTCCTTTGATACTTTAAAGAAATCTCTAATACAAGCGTCATTAATGTATGCTCCTGATTATCAAAAAGACTTTAACCATATCTAGCTGCAGCAGATATGACCATAGAAATGGTTTTAGTTCGAGAAGACAATGGAATTGAACATCCTATATATTATTTAAGCCGAAACTTTAATGATACAGAACTTAAATACTCCTATGTTGAAAAGCTCACCCTCGCAGCTGTTGAAGCGATATAGAGATTTCGACACTATGTCCTCTTCAGGAAAACTACCATTTTATCAGATTGCAACCCGATGACTTATATATTGTCGCGACAGTTGCTGGGGGACAAATATTCAAAATGGATAGCAATTCTACAAGAGTTTGATCTGGAATTCAAAAAATCCAAATCAAAGAAAGCCCTGGTATTCTCGGAGTTACTATGTGATCTCCCATCCTCGTCCAACAATGCAACATCCGAAGAAGAAATTGTGGATGAAAATTTGTTTATGATATCTTGAAGCGATCTGTGGTACAGAGATATAATCATCTATCTCCAGACACAAACATATAGGTCTAATACCTCATGCTCCGAACAACGACGTATTCAATACCAAGCGAAAGACTACGTGATCGTCGGTGATACTCTTTACCGTCGTGGTATCGATACAGTTCTGTGGAGGTGCCTCACCCATGAGGAGGCCGAAAAACTCCTGAATGATTATCATTCAGGCACATGTGGGGGGCATAAATTTGGTTATGCCACGACGCAAAAATTTTTGTGAGCAGGATACTTCTGGCCAACAATGTTCAAAGATTGCATAACCGCAGTTAGAAGTTGTCATGCTTGCCAAATTTTTGATAGCAAAACCACAAGACCACCCGCACCGCTGTAACCCACAGTAGTTGTCAGGCCATTCGCCAAATGGGGCATAGATTTCATGACATGTAACCCCACCTCGGCCGGGGGGCGTGGGTATATCATAGTCGCAGTAGACTAAAATACAAAATGGGCCGAGGCGATGCCTACATTAAACAACAGTGGCGAAACGACTACCCTTTTCTTTTTTAATCATGTAGTATCCAGATTCGGTGTTCCATAGGCCATAGTCATAGATCATGGATCGCATTTTTGCAATCACATGATGGTTGAGTTGGCTGCCAAATTAGGACTGTCCTACGACAGCTCTACTCCGTATTATCCGCAAGCTGACGGATAGGTTGAGGCGATCAACAAATTCCTAAAGCGCATGCTGCAAAGGATGATCGGAGTCCACAAACGGGATTGGCACTTAATCCTGTACTCGGCCTTGTGGGCATATCGAACATCGGTAAGAACTGCAACCAGGTTCACAACTTTTCAACTTGTGTACGGTCTGGAAGCAATCTTACCTGTTCAATGTGAAATCTCGTCCCTCAAACTCGCAGTCGACCTTCTCCCCGGAACCTCAGAAAAAGAGGCTCGTTTCTTGGAACTAATCCAATTGGATGAAACCCGCCGTGATGTAGCTTCGGCCAACAAAGCTCATAAGAAACGAGTCAAAGCACAGTTCGACAAGAATGTCAAACCTCACGTCTTCTCAGAAGGTGACCTGGTCTTACTTTACGAGCAGGAATCCGATAAGTTGGGAGCAGGGAAATTCAAATCGTTATGGATGGGTCCCTATATTGTTAAGCGATTATTAGCAAAAGGAGCCTACGCGTTGATGGACTATGATGGGATTCCACTGGCGCAACCTCGCAACGGGTTGTACCTCAAGCATTACTATGCTTAATTCTGCGTAGTAATCCTCATGCTTTTGTTACATTTTTGTTTTCGCCAAGAGCATTTATTTTGGTTGGGTAATCTGCTTTTTGCATTCGTTGCAGATGTCGAACCTACTGGAATCATTCGTTGGATATGCCGATGGAGCAAGTCGTAGTTCGTGGAACCTGTCTTCTGCGGCATGGGCCATTTTCAATCCCAGTGGCGAGTTAGTAAGCTTCAGAGGGGTGTGTATTGGTCGGTCGATGAACAATATCAATGAGTATATTGCATTGATAGAACTCCTTTCTGATGCCATCACACATGGCATATTCCGACTTGTCATCAGGCTAGACTCATAGCTCGTCATTCTACAACTCACCGGCATCTATTCTGTACGAAATCCAGCTATCTATCGCATGTTCCTAAGGGTCAAAATTTTGGAAATACAGTTCAATTTCATCCAATATCAACATATTTCCAGAATTTTAAAGACATTAATAGACTCATTGGCAAATTATGTATTAGATAGACATTTGCGACATTTATAAAAAGAAGCATCACATCAATATATGCAGCAGGATCATGTAACTTAACCAAAATAAAGCTCCGAAAATCAAAAAAATATTTCATAACTATTTATAGTCTATACATAATGTTCTGTAACCAAGACAAAATTATTCAAAAGACCCAAAACTCAAAATGCTAGGGGGCATCCTAGTCTAATGATGCTGGTGATAGCAAGTCACCGCCTGTGCAATCATGCGTAAAAGCCTAGTCCATCGACTCGCCACTCCAGTAGTATGTCGTTGCAACCGCAAAGGCAACTCGTCGGTCCTCACATTCGGGATACCAAGGTTAAGACCCTCGATCTGGTCCTGTAGTGCTGAAAGAGTCTCGACCACATCAAGGTCGCGAAGGATGGCCCTCGCAAAAGCCTCTCCTACTGGAGCGGCCCCTGGGTCTTTGCGGCGTATTGTCGGTCGAACTGGTCCAATGTCTGCATGAGCACATGAGTTTTGATTAGTCTTGATAAAAAAACATAAGAAAATTATAAAGAACAATGAACAGAGATATGGTCAGAAGAATTACCCATGGCACCCCACTGCTCGCCAGCCAGCAGCACCAAATCCGAGTCACCTCAGAAATCCATAGCAGCAGATGGGAGCTGGAATAAACCATCTCTTAACGATCAAACCACTCGAAGAAGGTCTCAGAAAAAGAAATCTGGGGCTGGCCAGTGTGCCGAGACATGAGGTCAACCCATCTTTGCATTCGTGGTTCAGTCGGTGGAGGTAGGCCAAGTGAAATATACTGCGGCTGCATCAGTGGGATTCTCTCCAAGGCGAAAGCGGTCAAAATAGAACCATAACCAAAGTTCTTGGATCTTCCACTTTTCACCTTGGTCAATTGCGCTTTCATCACAAAGAGTACTGCATCACACCAATTGAACAGCTTCCGTTCAAGGCATTCCAAAGCATACTGCATATAAGATCTGTTAGCTATGTGAAGAGCAGAACTACCAGCTAGTCTAGCAAAAGTGAACAGAATGGTCTGCAAGGGCCGGTCGGTGACATCTCAGATATTGATCTTGCCATCTGTACTCGGCTGAGATCCCTCTCTGCAGTGCCGGCGAAAGTACTCCCTGACAGACTCACCCCCACGGGCGGAGCCTGATAATGAGAGAGGGGCACCATGCCTCGATAAACCGGTCAGAAAATAGATGTCCACAACTATCAAGGGGATCGATTTTCCCCTAATCTGGAACACCTGGTTGATAGGATCCCAGGCATTGAGGAAATATTGCAACAAACTGATTTTTTGCCTCATGCTAGAGATACGGAAAAACTTCAACAAGCCACAGTTCCGCAATGCAGCTACTATGCCTGGATCATGTAAAGCAACAACGTCCTCTTTGTCATGCTCGCGTTCTTGCCATGTAACAACCATTTTGCTCCGATGAATCTCTGAAAAACAAACAAGAGAAGAGTCAGGATCTTCATTTGGTAAAAAAAAAGCAAAAAATCCACGAGGAAACTGTGCAAAACCTTTCCTCCCTGCGCCCATCGCACCCCAGTAAGTGTACTGGGAGCGATGCATACTGACTATTCAGTGGGAAGATTAGTATGCATCACACCTTTCAATTAAGGAAGGGTGCGATGGTCCCAGGGCAAGTTCTTCAAACCCCAGAGGCTCAACAGAACAAGGAAACAAGCTCATAATCCAAAATGAAAGGCATGCAATTGAAGAGCACAAGTTGAGCTCCTACCTTGTCCAAACAGTGTCGAGAATCATCCATAGAATCTCCCGGAATCCGCCGGTGAAAATCAGGGGGGAAAAGCACCTCCAGAGCTCAAAACAAACCAAATTCAAATGAAATGGTAAAATGAGAGGTAAAAGTCACTTTTAGTTTACCATGCACGTATTCAAGTAAACTACTAGTGTTCTTAACTCATTTATCAGGCATATATTTTCATTTGTAATCGGTTTGATGAAGCAAATGAACAGGTAGTACAATCTTTGAAAGAACAAAATGCTAATGGTGAATGAAAGACTTAATGACCATCATGGTGAGCAATGTTACCGCAGGGTTCAATCTCGTTAAAAAATAAACCCTCCACGAGCAGTTTTAGCGCATAGTTCAAGCTTGTTAAAAAATAAACATAAGTCATGAGAAAATGTTTCCCCCAGTGTTTAAGCTCATTAAAAAATGAATCGGTGAATAACCATTGTGAATGCCTTATTGCCAGCTTTTGATCCTTGGTCGTGTTCTCATCATCACCTCCACTCTGTTTTTAGCCGATCATTCACCCCCATATGATTTTTTACCCCTTCGAGGAACATCTGTGAAGAGTGATTCTATTAGCCATCCTTGTGACACTGCCATTATTGGAAAATTCCAAATCTTACCTGGAATCAGCTGCTACTCGAAACCATCACTCGTTCCTCGAAAACGTGTTGTAGATCTAACCCAGAAATATTATAGATCTGATAAGAAAGTATGAGACAATGCAAATAAACCCAGAAATAATATGAAATGATTCTTTATTGTTCAAACCCTTATGGTAGGGAAACACCATACATTCACTCCTTAAGGAAGGAGAATACTCCACAAGCCATATGCTTGTTAATACAAGAATACTTCTCTTCATATCTCTCCATGTGGAGTCTCTAACCTCTATATAGGCCTCATACATACAATACCATCCATCATTACCATGGTTTACTCATACCATCAACTAATACCATGGGCCCATTACATTATTATTAACTAATTGTGGTCCCTTACATGACATGGGTTAACCACCTTATTTATTACTATGGCCCATCCCATTATTACATTATTACCTTGGGTACCTCCCTTTGTACCCCATATTATCCCCCTAGTTATATAACATTCCACCCCCCTAAGCATGTTTCGTCCCCGAAACATGAGAAGAACACAAATAATACGATCTACTCAAAAGAGTAGTCCACTGATACCATGCATGTGCATCTAGCCATCCAAGAGAAAGATGAACCCTCGATCTCACTGGTGCCTCGCTCGCTTGAGATGGAAGTTGACCGTGGCAGCTCTTCTGTGTTGATGTGTAGTAGGTGGATCATCTCTCCTTTGTATCCGTCATGCGACTACTTGGTTTCCATCTTTATGGTTGTGTTGCGGGGTGATGTGGGTGATGATATGTTGAAGTTTTAACCCACGATGGCCTTTTCTTGACTTCACTTTGCTGTGGTGCCTGTTGTGGTGTCTTCTTTTTCAATATGATTTCAACCACTGAGCCCTCCTCTGATGTATCATCACCTGTAAACTTTTCTTCTGCAGCCTCTGTTTTTGTTTGATTGTCGATCATCAAAGGCTCATCATCTGATATGTTAGTCCCTTGAACATCTTCTGCTTCAGCCTCCATGTGCTCTATCTTTTTATGGACGGAAATATTCTGTAATGTAATTTTCTTATTTTTATACCATAGCTCCAGGAATTTCTTCTGCACATTAATATTGATAGTACCCACGGATTCCATCCAAGGATATCCCAAAACAACATCCATATTATCCATCTCTGAAGCATAAATCACCATGCAACACATACTTATCCATTAGAAATCTTCAAATCCTTTTACACTTTGGAACATGCATTATTCATCCACTCATGGGTTTTCAAATTTTGTTTTTCTGAAATTTTGCAATTTTTTTGCCAAGTTGACATTTATGAGATTTTGCTTGCAACTTCGGGATTTATAGACAGCAATGATTTTCTCCTTCTGAATCAATTCCCATGAACCTGTGTTAATAAGGAAGATACTAGCAGAAAATAACCTTTTAGTGTTCCTTGGTTTCCTTCGTTTCCCTGTAAAAATAAAGTCTTTGCTAGGCTGTGTGTCTGTCTGTGTGAGCTTATCCACAAAAATTTTACGGTCAAATTGGTCCATAAGAGCTTTTTTGAAGGCGTCCCAAGTCAAGAACCTTCCACAGCCACGTTGATTCCCTTGGTACCATTGCCGTATTTAATAGTCCAAGTACATGCTCCCCATCTTAAGCTGATTGTAATAATCATAGACGTGATCCAATTTGAAATATTTCTCCATTTGTGCTAGCCATTTGGCTGGATGAGAGCCATCAAATTTATACAAGGCCTTCAATTTCTGATCTAGGTACGCCATCACAAAACAAATTGCCGAAAATTTGAAATTGTCACAGTTTCGTCAATATTGCTCAGAATCCTTATTATGACCTATTTTTAGAAATGGAACAATCATTCTGCATCTACCCATGTGATAGAAATCCTAATCCAGGCACTAGAATTCCAGATCTGCGCTGCTACTCTCCGGTCGTCACCAAAATTTCTGCAAAACAAAACTGATTTTAAATCAGCGATATCTCCCTCATCTGGACTCCGATTCGACTGATTTTTTTTTAAAATTGGGTAATTTTTCTCAAAAAATTCAGATCTACAATTAGATTTTGTAGATCTGGCACTAGGACGTCTAGACATGCGCCGCAAATTCGCTGCCCCGAAAAATTGTCTGCAACACCACTGATTTTAAATCAGCGCTATCTCCTTCATCCGGACTCCGATTTAGCCGACTATTTTTTTGAGATCGGTTATTTTTTCACATAGAATTCAGATCTACAATTAGGTTTTGCAGATCTTGCACCAAAATGTACAAATCTGATCTGCAAACTCACCGCCCCTGAAATCCTGCAAAAATGAAAAACAAAATCTCCACTTTTGTGCCCAAGAAAGTGCTATGATACCACTTGTTGTAGATCTAACCCAGAAATATTATAGATCTGATAAGAAAGTATGAGAAAATGCAAATAAACCCATAAATAATATGAAATGATTTTTTATTGTTCAAACCCTTATGGTAGGGCAACACCATACATTCACTCCTTAAGGAAGGAGAATACTCCACAAGCCATATGCTTGTTCATACAAGAAAACTTCTCTTCATATCTCTCCATGTGGAGTCTCTAGCCTCTATATAGGCCTCATACATACAATACCATGCATCATTACCATGGTTTACTCATACCATCAACTAATACCATGGGCCCATTACATTATTATTAACTACTTATGGTCCCTTACATGACATGGGTTAACCACCTTATTTATTACTATGGCCCATCCCATTATTACATTATTACCTTGGGTACCTCCCTTGGTACCCCATATTATCCCCCCTATGTATATAACAAAACGAGTCTTCTTTAAGCTCTTTTCACCTGACTCATCAAAAATGAAAAGATTGCCGAGCGATTGGCCTCTCTGGTTCGTTAAAGTCATCGAAAGTGTTATCCCTCCTCTAGATTTTAATATTTTTGGACCTGAGGGATTATTGCACAAAAATATCGAGCGCTTGTCTTGTTCAGCTCATTAAAACTATCAAAAATTCATCCCTTTTGTATTATTTTACACTTTTTCAGACTTAAGGGATTGCATGATGAAAAAGAATCATTGGAGTCTCCTTTCCATTCCTTTCAGACTCTCTAAAATTGAAAGGGACCGAGCTAACTTTTTCGTTAAACTCGTTAAAACCAAATAGCGACAAACTTGTTTCCATGGACAAGAACGAGTTTCACTGTCGCTAGGCTCGCTAAAATATAGTGATAGGTTCACCTGAAGGGAAGATTATATAACAAGCATATGTTATCCTCCTCAATCTTGACAAAAATAAAGAGGTACTAGTCAGCAATGACTAGGGAAAATTGGGAAGAATACTTGAAGAAACTTTATTGGCTGCAAGTCGTTCTTGAACATGACACTTTCCTTCTGCATACATGTCGGGTTGGGTTGTTCCGTTCACTAGTCATCACCATTGGTCCATCACACCATCCATCTTTGGGGTTAACGCTACCAATCCATCGTTAGTGTCACCGATATGTTCAAGAGATGTCATTCAGACAATTCACCTGTGCCTCACCCACTACAATACATTCACGCTCCATTCCCTCATGACCACCACCCTGAACCCTGTATCGTTAGATTGTTTTCACCTCCAAAATCATTTGCTTCGTTCCGTGTCGCTGATGTGGGATTCATTAAGGCCCTTCTGCGACAGGTCACTTCTTTTCAACATCATCTCATTATCCAAGAAGTTGACTTAGGAACAACCCTTTCAGTACTTTGAAGCTTGCATGCTGCAATGGCAAGTTTCTCACTTTCGGCGACAGGTTTACATCAATGGCCTTCGACCGAGAGATTTTACGTGGTGTTTGACGCCAAGTCCTTTTCACACCACGTGAATTGTACTGTAGTACCTGGAGGGTCATTGTCATTATTGGTGATTCCTCTCGCGCCTGTTAATAGCTTACATCATTGGCTGGTAATAAGGCGATGTCTTTCCATATTCGACTCGAGAACATTTTTCACATGGATCGACTGTACTCCGAGTGAAGATTGAACGAGTTTTGAAGACCCCAAATCTAGTTTCATCCATTTGGGCATCGATATATTTAGGAATATAAAGACATCAAGTGTACATCATTTCCGAACAGATGATCATACAAATCAAAGGATGATGAGTCCATATCATCAGTCTGACACACAAACGATTGTATTTCCTATGTACATGAAAATGAATTTATAAAGCAGAGCATGGGAATGCTCGCCTTAGATAGATCATGAAAAAAATGTTGTCAAAATAATTTTTTGTATTGTATCTTATTACAGGTTGCCTCCCAGCTCGAAAAAACTTCAGATCCTCATACTAAAGCATTTCACCCAACATCAGAAAGCTTAACGACCTCATGCTTTAGGGGGCAACTATTATAGACATTTTTGGGCACTTCAACCCCAATCATAAATGTCCATAAACTGAGGGCTCTTAAGTCCTTAAAAGTGTTGCTTCATTGCCTAAAGGAACAAGGTCAGCTGATTACATCATCTCCCAGAAGTTCTCCACTCAAAACTACTCATAAATGGTCAAAACTAGACCATACTGAAAGCCCAGTGCAGAGGGCGTGATGCATATCACCTTCCCAGTGTACAAGGTGTGATGCATACTGAATTGATCATCTGTAGGGTGAAATGGTCGGGAATGGACAAATGGCAAGGACAAAATGCAAGGTGGAAGATCATGGAATCTTCCAGAAGCTTCCTCTCTGACACTTTCCTCTCTATTTTCGATCAGGGATGAGTAAGAGATCATCACTCTCCAAGTGGAAGCAGGAAATATCAGAGAGAAGACACTAATCAAGACCCTAGAAGATGACTCACCTCCTTATAATCATCTATATATGGATCCCTCATCACAGAGATCCAGGGGCTAGAATTTTGTATCTTATAGAGAAGTGTTGTTGGTTTTCTGGTGTATATTCAAAGTGTTGAGTGATCTAAGCTTTTCTTGAGGTGAAGAAGGGATTTCTAGCTGGAGGATGATGCTAGGTTAGAACATATCATTGTAATCCTCTTACTACTTTTCATCTTAATAAAGCTATTTTAGTTTTCCTCCATAGTCTTGTGTACTTGTCTATATATGCATTTGTATGGTTAACACACATCTGGTCCTGTGTTATTTATGAATATAGATCTTTGTTTCTTCGATAGTAGTATGTTGCTGTGATTCCATAGGTGATCTTTGAAGCTGGGTAGACAAAGCAGAAGTGGCAAAGCTCTATCATGAAGGAGAGGAAATCAAGCGCAAGAGTAAGGTTGGTCTCCTTGGTCTCCCTCTTGTCTATTTTCATTAGGGAAAATGAAAGTAGACTTTACTTGTTTGTTTCTAAGATAGCCACCCATCTTAGTGGGAATAACATCATCTAAGTGGACACTATTCCCGGTAACAAGAGCATCTCTACCACTTCTCCATCCACCCAAACTTCATCAGTCCCATCTGTTCCATCCCTTAACTGGGTTTCTTGCCTCACGTTTGTCATTTTGCCCGCATAACCCTACCTTTTTGTGCAAACATTATTTCAGCCCTCTTTGAACAAATTCAGCCATCCACACCTTCTCTCAACTCCATCCACCAGTCCCGGGACCACTTCAAACCCCTATCCTACCTCCATACCCATTCCTTCATCTTTCTTCACTCATCCATCCTCCAAAATCCCATTTCTGAACATCCTGTAGAAATTTCTAAACATCCTGTAAAAATTCTTGAACATCCTGTAGAACCACTGCAGACTTCCTGTAGAAGCTCACAAATAAGGTTTCTTGATAGCCAAACTCTATGAAACTCTCTGGAAGGGTGTTAGGGACCCCTTAGGCCATCTCTGAACCTTCCCGACCTCTTCCAAGCATTTCTCCTCACCGATCACCTCTGCACAGTCAAGAACAGTGAAAGCCTATGCATGATAATTCTGGCAACTTATTCAAAAATACAAAAAGATGTTTTCTTCAGATAGAGGTAGTCTAGACACATGTATTTTAACTTTCTAGAATTAATGGCATCTCTTTCCGTAGCTTGCATTCTCTTCTTTGCATTAGTAGGACTAGCTGGTAGAATTAGGGTTTGCTAGGGTTTGCGCTTTCTTTCAGCTTTTCAGTTTCTTTTCGCAAGCAGATTAGCTTCCTTCTAGTTAGCTTTCATCCATCAGTTAAAAAAATTCTTCTAATAGCTCATAGAAGTTGGCTTAAGCTGTTAGCGAACTTGTGCCAGCTAACCAACTGACAGTTGCGGCAAGAGCTAGTACTTGTGCATACAGCACCGTCGCTTCCAAGTTTGTTACGAACTAATGGGTTGATAAAAGTAAAGAAGGGAGTCCCAGGAGTTGCAGCATTATTACTGCAATACTGGAGCCCACCATTCTTTTTGGCGCCGTTTCCGGGGAAGCGTCAGAGTATTTGTGATTACTGCTTTTCTTCTATTTTCTATTACAACCTTCTGCTGAGTAGTTTATTTCATTTCCATTCTGCAATTTCGTTTCCACAAAAGTAGAGTAGACATTTCCTGCTTTCATCGATTAGCATTTCAATTCCGAAATTTCAATTCTACAAGCATATCTTCGCATTTCAATTCCACAATTTCAATTCTGCAAGCATAGCATAGCATTTCACTTCCGCAATTTCAATTTGGCAATTTCATTCCAGCAAAATAGATTAGTCCTTTCCTGTTTTCATTTCTATTCCACATTTTCATTTCAGCAAGATAGTTAGTTGCAGTTCAATCTATTTCAGTTTTGCAGGTACCAACAGAAAAAGCAAAGGAAACCAAAAAAAATAATCTTTCCATTTCATGCCTCATAGGAACAGAGATAAAACCGGGAAATTCCTACCCAACACCCCCACCACATCACTGAGTCAACCTTCTCTCTTCTTTGGTAATAGTGAGCTAGAAGAACATATTTGTGAACCTCCTGAGATATACGAAGATCCTATAACAGAAGAGGAGTTAGAGAATGTTCTGTCTGAAGCCATGGCTGAAAATCCCGAAACGGTAGAAGAGAAGATGACAGAATAAAAGGTGCCTTTCTCATCCGAGAGGCCAATGGAGACATGAAAATGAAAAACATAAGTCCCTCAGCTTTACCTCACTTCCATGGATTGACTATTGAAGACCCTGATACCTTCCTGTCTGAGTTTGTTGTCCTTTGTCAAACTAATGACTATGCTGAGGACGAGCAAAAGTTGAAACTCTTTCCCTCTACCCTCAAGAATGCAACATTATGCTGGTTCATGGGGTTACCTGGAAACAGTATCACCGCTTGGGATTAGATGCAGCAAGCTTTTAACACCAAATACTGGGACTACTGTAGGTCCAAGGAAACCAAGGGAGAAATATTTCAGCTGACCATGGGAAGTGATGAGTCTTTAGAAGATTACGAGGAAAGGTTCCAACTTAGTTACAAACGGGCCAGGTGCACACTTCACCCGGAATCTCTAAAGCTGGTTCTGCTCCAAGGAGTCCCTAAGACCTTCTAGATACCCTTCACATGCTGGCTGGAGGGGACATCTACTAACTACCTTATGACGACATAAAGACCGTGTTTAGAAACCATTATAGGGTCGCCTGGAAGAGAGGTAGGGGGAATCCACTTTCAGCTAGTACCACATTCTCCAAGCATGAGTTTGCTAATCAGATGGAAGACCTCAAAAGTGAGATGAGACAGACTATTGCCATGCAACTTGATACCTTTCGAATTCAGCAAAAGAAAGAGGAAGCTGAGAGGGATTTGGCCATTTTTGGTCCCGGATGCATGAGGAAGCACCCTAAGAATGAGTGTCCATTGCACTTACTAAAGGTATGTTTTGTTTGTGAGGAAGACCACCCCACCAACCAATGCCCTACCTTGCCTGGATTTAAAGCCATGTACCTAGGGACTGAGGCGGCTACTGAACCTCTTTACTTCCTCAAACAAGGTAGGCCACATGGGCCCAGACCTTACCAGTAGGGGATGCAAGGGACATCCCAAGCTTATTATAACCCCAACCAATCCACTCATATACCTTCTTGGGGCCCCCCTAATCATCCTTCCTGGTCCGCACCTCCTCCGTGGTCTTATCCATCTCCATACCATACTCAACCTACTTCTCATTCGTTTGACTCACATACCCAGCCACAACCTCAGTGGAATGCACCAAAACCAGGGTGGAGGCCTCAATACAACCCTCCTCCCGCCATTTTGCCTCCACCACCAGCTCAACCACAACCATTACCTCCTGCTCCTCCAAGACAACCCCAGATGCCTGCTCAACCGAACCCGAACCCCAACAACAGACAGGCCCAACAAGTATATACTGGAGAGACAACATGCCCTACCTATGCTGTGGAGATCCAAGAGATCAACCTACGATCTAGGAAGCTCTTTCCAGAGCGCCAACCTCCTCCCCTAGAGGAGGAGGAAGAGAAACAAGAAAGTGAACCCAAAGCCATTCCACCCTTTCCTAAGCGTCTAACAGTAAACACACAACCCAACCGAGAGGAGACTGAGCTTCTAGGAGAACTCAAGCAGTTGTGTGTGAAAATACCACTTCTCCAGGCCATAAAAGATGTACTGATATACAACAAATTGATTAAGAAGAAGTTTTTCAGGCACCCATGCAAGCGAAAGAGAGATGCCTCAATTATCAATGTCATAGGACAATTGTCCGATCTTATGTTGGGGCAAGTAATCTGTCCAAAGTATTTGGACCCTGGGAGTCCTGTAGTTGATGTTCACATCAATGGCACCATCATCCCCCACACCTTGATTGATCTAGGGGCTGCCATTAATGTGATGACCAGGGACACCATGTTTAAACTCAACCTTCATAGTTCCTTAAGGAAGACCTCAACAGTACTGCAGTTGGCAGACCGCTCCACCGTGACTCTCGAAGGGATTGTGGAAGATGTACTGGTCTCTGTTGACTCTTGCAAGTACCCTGCGGACTTCTTGGTCCTTCAGCCAAAGGAAAAACTCACTAGATATCCCCTCATTTTGGGAAGGCCTTGGCTAGCTACCGCGGATGCTTACATCAGCTGTCGAGCAAGAAGCATGACCATCAAGAATGGGCCTATGTCCAAACAGCTGGTCCTATACCCTCTTGCCCAACCTCTGCTAGAACATGACTTACCACTCTGGTTGGAAGAAGGAGATGAGGATGAGGTCTACTCTGCACCATTGTGCACAGTGGAGGCCACCAAGGGAGGTCCTCAAACCGAGGATGATTTGATTGAGAACTTAATCCAAAATCCTCCTCCCGATGCACTGTCCTTAGAAGAGTTGGTGGAAGATGCCCAAGCCAGTGCTTTAGTGGACCTTTGTGTGACTGATCCGACCTCTCCTAGAGTTAGGAATGTGGAGTTTGGCCCTGAAAGAACTTTAAATATCAGCTCTTCTCTCTCACCCTCTCAGGAAAAAGAGCTATGTAGCCTTTTGAACTGACATTTGCAGGCTTTTGCCTGGAGCTATAATGAAATGAAAGGAATCCATCCTTCAGCCTGTACCCATCATATTTACATTAAAGAGGACTGTAAGCTAGTCAAGCAGCCTCAGAGGAGAATGAATCCAGCCCTTAAGGAAATCGTTAAAGAATAATTGCAAAAATTGTTGGATGAAGGATTCATCTACCCCATCTCGGACATCGAATGGGTTTCCCCTATGGTGTTGGTACCCAAGAAAAATGGGAAGTGGAGAGTCTGTGTAGATTACAAAGAACTGAACAAAGCCACCAAGAAAGACCACTTCCCTTTGCCTTTCGTAGATCAAGTGTTGGATGGCCTAGCAGGGAAGAAGTTCTTCTCTTTCCTAGATGGGTTCAGCAAGTATAATAAGATCTAAATCAGCCTGAAAGACCAAAATAATACCACCTTTACCTGTCCATGGGGTACATTTTCCTACCGAGTCCTTCCCTTTGGGCTATGAAATGCTCCTACCACTTTCCAATGAGGTGTATTGAGCATATTTGCTGAGTTGATTCATGATTCGGTGGAAATATATATGGATGACTTTACTCCTTATGGGTCTAACTTCCAAGAAGCCTTGTCCAACCTGGGAAAAGTTTTAAACAAGTGCATTGAGATGAACCTGTCCCTCAGTCCTGAAAAATGTGAATTCCTGATGACTGAAGGGACCGTGTTAGGTCATACCATTTCTCGTCAAGGATTACAGGTGGATCCTACCAAAATTGCTATCATCAAAATGGATCCACCTCCTCAGAAGGTAAGAGATGTTTGGAGTTTCCTAGGCTTAGCGGGATATTATAGAAGATTCATCAAAGATTTCAGTAAGCTAGCCTCGCCATTGTTTGGCCTATTAGGAAAAGATGTTGATTTTAAATGGACTGACGACTGTTAAGGGGCTCTGAATGAGTTGAAAGATAAGTTAGTGTCCGCCCCGATCTTGAGAGGCCCAAACTGAGCCCTACCTTTCCACATCCACACTGATTCCTCGAACAAAGCCTTAGGGGCAGCCTTAGGACAAGTTGAGGAGAAACTTCCATATGCCATATACTTTGTCAGTAAAACCTATCCAAGGCAGAAATGAACTATACTGTAACCGAGAAAGAGTTCCTAACTGTAGTCCATTCCCTAAACAAGTTCCGACACTACATCACTGGTTATCAAACATTTGTACATACTGATCATGCTACGATTAGATATTTAATGAATAAGCCTGATGTAAATGATCATACCATTAGATGGTTACTTTTGTTGTAGCAGTTTGATTTGACTATCATTGAAAAACCGGGTAAAGAAAATGTTGTTGCTGACTTCTTGTCTAGATTGGATTTGCCTGCAGGTGAAGAAGGAACAGTGGATGACCAGATGCCAGATGAACATCTGTTTTCTATTTCAGTACTCTCTCCATTGTTTGTTGATATAGCAAACTAATTAGTCTCAGCACAGTTCCCTCCACATCTATCCTCAAAGGAGAAGAGTAGAATCATGAGGAAGAGCGCCCCATTCACTTGGATCGCGGGCGACCTGTTCAAACTTGGCCCGGATCAGATCTTGAGGCGTTGTGTTAGGGAGGAGGAAGTCTTTGACATTCTCCTAACCTGTGAAGATGGACCCTGTGGAGGACACTTTGCAGCAAAGAGGACCGTCTTCAAAATTCTACAGGGAGGCTACTATTGGCCCACTCTTCATCAAGATGTCAGAAGATACATCAACCAGTGTGACTGATGCGAGAGGATGGGGAAACTGACTCCAAGGGATGAAATGCCTCTCCAACCTCAAGTGACCCTCGAGCCATTTCAGAAGTGGGGCATGGATTTTGTGGGTCATATCAACCCTCCTTCAAGGCAAAGGTCTTACATCATTGTGTGCACTGACTACCTGACAAAGTGGGCAGAAACAAAGGCAATCAAAATAGCGACAGAAGACAAGGTGACTGAGTTTTTAAGAGAAAATATCTTCTAAAAATTTGGCTACCCAAGAGAGTTAGTCACCGATCAAGGAAGCTAGTACACCTCCAACCTAATTAAAGACTTGCTCGCTCATCACAAGATCAAGCATAGGACTTCCACCCCATATCATCCTTAAGAAAATGGGTAGGTGGAAGTCACTAATAGAGCATTAGAAGGGATTTTGACTAAGGTGGTGAGCAGCAGAAGAAAGGATTTGGTAGATCACCTGGTTGAGGCCACTTGAGCCTACAACACCACTTCGAAGACCACAACCAGTTTCACACCTTATGATCTAGTCTATGGGAAGAAAGCTCTGTTGTCAATAGAGTTCGAGTACAACATGTTGAGGATGGTAGCTCAACTGGACCTAGATATCAGCCATGCTCAACATGAAAGGTTATTGCAACTGAATGGGTTAGATGAACACAGAATGCAGGCCCTCCTCCACTCAGAAGTGGTTCAACTTCAGAGGAAAATATGGCATGACTCGTAGCTCAATGAAAAGCAATTCTAGTCGGGAGATTGGGCACTGCTGTATGACTCCAGACACAAGGATTTCAAAGGGAAGATGAGGACAATATGGCTAGGAACATATAGAGTGGAGAAATGCAATGACAATGGTTCAGCCCTTGTTAGGACCATTGATGAAGAAGCCATCCCCATGTTCGTCAATGGGCATCTACTGAAGATCTACAGGAAACCCCTTTCGAGGCAGGAGTTCATTGAGACTGTGGAAAAATCAGTGTTGGTAATAGAGAAGGGTTCTTCCTCTGTTCCGTCCACACCGTGATCATCATAAAAAAAAAAAGGGAATAAAAAGATCCCTAGATGAAAACCTCTCTAAGGCGCCCAGGGCAGGCGGTAAGGGTGAAAACGTCATGGAGGCGCCCCTGCTGTCTCTTAGAAAATAAAATATTTTGAATAAAAATACCTTTTGGTGAAAACCTCTCTGAGGCGCCCAAGGAAGATAGTAGGGGTGAAAACCTCATGGAGGCGCCCATGCTGTTTCTCTCTCAAAAAAAAAAAAAAAGCAGAAGAAAGAAGAAAAGAAAAACACATGTTTAATCTCTGAAGAATTATTACAGGTTGTAGGAGTACAGTGCAAAAAATAAGGTTGGCCAAAACAAGGACAGGGATCTGCAATAAGTTACCAGGCATCCTCATAGACACTCCCTCCATGGACACTCACTTTTTTCAGGATTTGGACACAATCTGGTCGAGGTTCAACCTTCTATAGGAAGTTTCAGGACTTTCTACAACAAGTTCTGCATTTCTATAGGAAACATCCTGTAGAGCCTTTGGGCAGGCCAGAATCGATTCTGGAGAGGGATTTGAAGCTTGAAATCTGTTGATGGGGCATGCAACCACCCTTTTCTTCCATCCACCACTTGTTTCATCTCCTTCCACTGCCATTGCAACAATCTGGTTATGTATTCCTGCACAGTCATACAAGAGTTCTGTTTCCTCAGATTAAAATTCTTTTTTTCTCCAAGTGATAAATCAAGCATGCAGAGGCTCGCACACTCTACCTGTCAAGGCTCCATCAGGACCCTTCACCCATGAACACAATCCTACTCGTTTCAGCATGCATCCAAGGAGGCGAAGCAGCTACACGATGTCCTACAGGAATCCTATAGCAGATGATCCGGCTGGAGCACATACTATGGAGACACCAGCAGCTCAAATCAGACGAAGCTGGCGCATGCAGCACTTACCACCAGATGGTGGGGTCCAGAAGTCTTGCATCCAGCATCAGCCAATGAAAAAAGAGCTCCAGCGCCCATGCACAAAGCAGTAGCAAGCAAATCCATTGTTCCATGTTTCGAAGCCTGCAGAAAAACGTCCACGGCGACATAGGTAAGCGTCTAACCTTATTCATCGAATTGCATGGACTATACTCTAAAATTTGCATGACTGTGAAATGTGCGGATTGACCAAGTTTGGTGGCTAGTCAACTGGCCACTCACAGCCAGTCGGATGGCCTCGTGGGATTCGAATGAGCCCGGTTATGCCAAAGGGATGGGCAGTTGACACGTGGGAAGTGTCCAGTTAGGGAGAATCGACAGTTTGGCAGGAATGGCGGCGATTAATGGCAGAAGATAGGATTTGGCGGTCAGAGACACGCCGAAGAATGATGGCTGTGACGTTGGCTAACGGATCGGCCTGGACAGCTCACCCCCGCACCATGAATTACGCAATAATTCAAATTGATCGGCCGAATAACTCACGATGAACCGTTGTCATTTGCCCTTGCGACAATTTTGCAGCAGAGTACACATCCTCCTCCTCTGCAGTTTGTTAGCCCGAGCTTCTCGGCCCATTCCAACGTCCTTCTGCATCTCAAACTTTTCCTGAAGCACCGTGACGTCCTCCAAAAGCCGGAAAATCTTTCTACAGGAAGGAGCTCTATAGTAAACCCGACATAACAGAGAACCTAGACTGCCTACGTGGAAGTTGGAAATTCGAAGAAAGGTAGGCCCAAACACACCATTCCCATGCATGATATTTCGAAAGGTAGTGAATTAGACCTGTTGGATTAGGAAAATTAAAATCAAGTATGTCTGTAAATCAAAATATCAGTTTACTTGTGGTTGCATGAAATTTTTTTCGTTGGTTTGCGTCCAAGATTTTCTCCTCGCGTCCTGAAGAAAATTCCTCTTATAGAGAAGTTGAAACACTGTCAACGCTAACCGATGGGGAAAAATGTGAATTTTACATGATTATATTATGATGGGGGGTGGAAATTGATCTCTGCACTCTGTTTAGGGAAACCAGAGTTGTCCTTCTATACACGGGCAGTCGAGTTTTAAAACCGGGGAATTGATACAAAGTGACCTGAGGGATAATGTTTTCAATGTTCTGAGGAGGAAACACACATAGAATTCCCCTTCTGCTCAAAGCACAAGCCAAAACAGAGCATTTTTCACCACGCCAGGAGGGTTTATCAGAAAGGAACCCTCAGATTCCAAGAAACTGCGAGAAACTCCTGATGTGGTAGACCTATTTTCCCGTGCAAATTGGATGACCTTCTGGGACAAAATTCAAGGTCACGATGATGAAATAACAGAGGAATTCCTAAGGTCCCTGAAGCCTAAATCAAAGACACTAGCCACTGTAAACTTCAGAGGGTTGACCTTAAAGCTCACCCCACAACTCATTAGTAGAGTCATTGATCTACCAATGGGGATGCCCTGGGATAAAGAGGAGAGGAAATTGGGCCAAAAGGCTAAAAAGGAATTCTTCCTACTAGAGGAACACTTTTCAGAGGATAAGAATGGGGTTCGGAGTAACAGCCTACAACCATTTTGGAGCGAAGTCAGCCTTCAGATTATGAAATATATGACCTGTGAGGGGCGGTTCAGTATTGTATATGGTTATCACTTCCGTTTGCTAACTGAACTCAGGCACAAAATGGATTTACCCACAGAACAAAAGCTGAGCATCCCCTAATTCCTCCTATAGTCTTTGATTGAGTGTGCCACAAAACTGAAGGAAGGGACACTAGACCAATTGGCCCATCATGTGCTTATCAAGCTTGTAGTAGAAGATTCAATCCATACCTATATTATCCCTCTCTCCTGGGAGATTTTTTGCAATATGTCTAAGGATGATGATATCCGAATTTTGGCCGAGGAACTCGCTTCCTCCAGCAGTGAGGAGAAGGAGCACATTGAGGCAGGAAATAAAGCCAAGGGTCAGGAAACCCTGGGCAGACCACCAAAGCAAGGACAAAAAGAAAAATGAGAGAAAGGCCAAGTTGCTGAGGCCAAAACCGTGGGTGGAAAAATGACACAAACACCCAGGGAGAAGAGATTGCAGAGCAGGGCAGAAAGGACTGAAAAAGTCCAAGCAAGTGAAGGCACACCTAAGGCAGCCACAGCCAAACTAAAAGAGAAGGCACCCCCAGCCAAGCAGGCCAAAACAGTGCAAACTGGTTCTACAGGAAGCTAGAAGGCCATTTCTATAGGAATTCCAAAAACTGCTTCTACAGGAAGCCAGAAAACAGTCAGCACAAGACTTTCTACAGGAACTCTGGAAAAAGGGCAAGGGAAGGAAGCATCTCCTGAGATTCTAGCTAGGGAGGCAGCAGCTGTGCTAGCCACCCTCAACACATCTCCAAAGCAAAAAGAAAAGCGGAAGAGGGAGCCTTCCATGTATTTTAAGGCAAGAAGAAGCATGAGCATTAAAACTGGCAGACGAAAAGAGAAACAGTCCAAAGGACCAATTACAATTGAAGGCACCCCATCCAAACAAAGGAAATCCATCACATATGAGCGGGGAAGCCCGAAGACATGCACATGGAAGGAAATGATGGAAAAGTTGAACTCAGAGGCCTCTCTACAGGATGCTAAGGCTGTTCTACGGGAAACATTGGCTAGACTGAAGGAGACCGAAAAGATGGAGTAAAAAGCAGCCAAGGCATCACTGGAGGAAGAGAAGGCTGATACCATTATGGAACCAAGCCCCCAGTCCAACCTAGGCTCTTACTATAACTTCTTGGAGGCCAGAAAGATCATTCACCAAAAGTTCAGAGTACCACTTTTCCTAGCACTAGAGGAAGAAAGAGTGAGGACCCACACTTGGATGAAGATCACTAAATCCAAGGGTGTGGCATATATAGGTCCTCTGGAGGAAAAGCTCAAGGTGGCCCAAAGAGAATTGGCAAGGGTACGACATGTGGAGAACTACCGGCAGACCAAGCTACATGAAGAGAATGAGCTGCTTAGACAACAGCTACAGTTACAAGGACAAAGGAAAGAAGACAAGCCTCACCTCTTGGGAGAACAACAGTAATAGGAGGAGGCCACAACATCCAAAGATACCTCAGAAGAACTTCAGAGAAAGGAAGGCATGCAAGCTGAACTTGAGACACTAAATTGGCAACTGTAGGAAAGAGAATTGCAAGTAGGCCTACAGATACAGTCTCTAAAACAACAAATACAAGAGAAGGAGGCCCAACTGGCCTGCATGGCCAGTTGGACAATGGAAGCTCTGCAGTGTAGGCAACTGGCCAAATCCTACGCCCTATAGCTTAGGGATCAGTGGCTGCAATTTCAGATCAATACTTTGGCACAGAGGGGTATCACTTAAATACAAAACCCCCAACAATTCATGGCTTTATGTAATAGCAGTTCGTCAGAAGACAAGGCCAAGCTATCAGAGTTCTACCTTCATAATTTGGCCCTTCCCAACATGACCTCGTGGGACACCAACACAACAGTAGGGGACATGTAGCTTATGGCCATGACCTCATGGCTAAACCATGAAGAAAAGAGAGCAGTAGAGGTTAAGAATTTCATGGACTAGGAACTACAGGAACCACTACTAATTAGAGCAGCTAGGGGATCCCTCAGCATTGATATCCGCCCACCATCACCTAGCAAACAACTCTCAGGCCATGCTAGATTACATGGATCATCAAGCTCAGGCCATAGCACATTTTGAGGACATGGAGCGACTATTGGGGGACAACTTTGTTCATGCTTGCACCCGTAGGTGGAACACATTGTTCCACAGCCTCAAAATCAGAGAATACCACACCCCAACTAGAATGAGGGAGGCCTTGGCACGAGTGCCTCTCTACAAAAATTCTATGAAGAATCTTCAGGCCAGCTAGATAGGCCTCAATTTAAGTCCACCTTTTCTTTTGGGGTTGCTAGAAGGAGGCAAAGAAGAAGAGGAGCATAAGCAGTGGGAAGAGGTGGAAAGGAAGGCCGGATTCCATGAGAGTGAAGAAGATATTACTTCAGAAACCTGGGATGTGAGGGAGGTGATAAAGGAAATCAAGGATGAGGAGCTGGATTAGTTGCTCAGAGGATGAGTAACCCATTTAGCAGGGGGGTGATGATGAGCCCTGAATTGCGTAACTTATTGGGCTCATTTTGCCTAATTGTCCTTGTTCAATCCTTGTTCAATCCCCTATTTTTCATAGATTATGCATTTTTTTTTGTATGTTTATGTCATTTGAACTAATAAGGGTGGTCACTCTACCTAGGAGGCTAATACGTGGTTATTTCATGTTTTTTGGACAAATGTTGGAGCAAAACCGAGCAATCATGGGATAGGTGACAGCCAAGCTTGAGGTGAATATTCGTAGGGGGTTGTCTCTGACATTAAGTGACCCTTCCTCGGGATCTCCACCCTCAACTTCGAGCTCCCAAGTCACCAAAATGGATCCTAAAGGCAGCCAAGAAGATTTGGGAAGATGGACTGTCTACTTGCAGTTGGGACAGTCGAGTCCCTTGAATCTAGGAGGCCTGCTAGGCACCTTGTGCTGTATAAATAGGAAGGCCTTAGCCTTCGTAGTTTACTTTTGAAACTATTGCATTTTTTTCACTTTGGTGCTGTCACTTTCAACTCGTTTTCTTGTAGTCATTGTGGCATAAATTTCAGTTGATGACTATTTTTTGATAATGACACGCAGTCCTATTTTGTATCAGCTCTAAGTTCTTTATAGGAGCCGTATCTCTTAGCGTTGGGCCCAACCTAAGAGCCAAGGCCTCCCTTATGTATCGTTATTTCTCCTTTATGTATCGTTGTTTCTCCTTTATGCATTTGCAAAATTATTTCTGTTAGGCAGATTAAATTGTGTTGATTAACTAGGTCACTGTTGATGGTTAGAAAGGCTTTTGATGTTTAGATTAAGTTGGTAGGATATCAACAGGGAAAAAAGCTTCAGAAAAATGCCAATGATCACCTTTGGTTTCACCTCTCCCTCATAGGATCAGGGGCTGCGATCAAAGTAACAGTGCTATCGCAAACAAAAACACTATTTTGGCTTTGCCATGCAATCACTAGTGTACGATTTTCGTTTGCAGAAGTTGGTTACATGTTCAGATCTTTGAATGCTTCGTTGCATAGTTAATATACATGGTTTCCTTGCAAATAAAGCTTCTGTTCATTCACTTTACTATTAGCTAGATCAGATTAGGTTGGTACAACTAGGTCTTTGATTACCTGCAAGTCTTTATTGGTTCAGTTGGAAATATACATTGCAGAGCATCTCTACCACTTCTTCATCCACCCAAACTTCATCAAACCCATACGTTCCATACCTTAACTGGGTTTCTTGCCTCACGTTTGTCATTTTTCCCGCATAACCCTACCTTTTTGTGCAAACATTGTTTGAGCCCTCTTTGAACAAATTCAACCATCTACACCTTCTCTCAACTCCATCCACCAATCCCTAGACTACTTCAAACCCCGATCATACCTCCATACCCATCCCTTCATCGTTCCTCACTCATCCATCCTCCAAAATCCCATTTTTGAACTTCCTATAGAAATTTCTGAACATCTTGTAGAAATTCCTGAACATCCTGTAGAACCCCTGCAGACTTCCTGTAGAAGCTCAAAAATGAGGTTTCTTGATAGACAAACTCTATGCAACTCTCTGGAAGGGTGTTAAGGACACCTTAGGCCCTCTCTGAACCTTCCTGACCTCTTCCAAGCATTTCTCCTCGCCGATCCGCCTCTACATAGTCAAGAACAGTGAAAGCCTAAGCATGATAATTCTGGAAACTTATTCAAAAATACAAAAAGATGTTTTCTTCAGATAGAGGTAGTCTAGACACATGTATTTTACCTTTCTATAAGTAATGGCATCTCTTTCAGTAGCTTGCATTCTCTTCTTTGCATCAGTAGGACTAGCTGGTAGAATTAGGGTTTGCTAGGGTTTGCGCTTTCTTTCAGCTTTTTAGTTTCTTTTCGCAAGCAGATTAGCTTCCTTCGAGTTAGCTTTCATCCATTAGTTAAAAATCTTCTTCTAAGAGCTCATAGAAGTTCGCTTAAGCTCCTAGTGGACTTGTGCCAGCTAACCAAGTGACAGCTGCGGCAAGAGCTAGTAATTGTGCATATAGCACCGTCGCTTCCAAGTTTGTTACGGACTACCGGGTTGATAAAAGTAAAGAAGGGAGTCCCAGGAGTTGTAACATTATTGCTGCAATACTGGAGCCCACTAGTAACCACGTTAACACATTGCCATTCACTGGGAAGTAGTGAAACTGGTCAGGTCGGCTCATGATGAGACCTCCTATTTCCAAGGACTTTTTTTCTTTATGCATCCATTGGATCATATCCCTGGTGTGGTGGCCATAGTGGGAATTCCACTTCGCTCCTTATGATCATGGTAGGCTGGCTTATGATGAGACCCTCTATCCTCCATCTATGGAAAAAAATCATAAAATATTAGTGAATATATATATATATATATATATATCTATATATAATATATATATATATATTAATATAGATATATATATATATATCTATTTTACACTCCCCATTTGATACATA
The DNA here is from genome assembly GCA_000404065.3 of Pinus taeda. Classification (NCBI taxonomy): domain Eukaryota; kingdom Viridiplantae; phylum Streptophyta; class Pinopsida; order Pinales; family Pinaceae; genus Pinus; species Pinus taeda. The sequence goes on along the minus strand of APFE031493246.1, from coordinate 341,846 downwards.
AAGGGTGGCTCATCACTCCTTAAGAGTAGGGAGGGTGGAGGAAGTTTGAACATATGAATAGAAAAGAAGTATACCGATAATCTTATTGATAATACACAGAGAGAGTTATCCAAGAAAGGGGGAACCAACATAGTACAGATAATCAATTAGTTTGATTTATAGTGGAAATGAGGACATTGAAGTGATATAGATAATTTTGTCCTTTCTTTTTTCAATCATCACAAAGAAATCTTGTTAAAGATGATAGGATTCAAGATATTTACGTGTTCCAGTAGACTCTATACTTGTTGTCATTAAATATGTATCGTGCTGCCATAAAGAGGATCATAAAGAATGAACTGGGATGGCCTAGGGATGATCATGCAAGGAAGAGAAAGAGGATGTTCTCAAAATACTCACAAGGTGTTGTTCCTTGAAGGGAATAGCAAGACAAAAACCCACACAAAAGGTGTTGTTCCTTATAGGGAACAACAGTTGTTCCCCGTAGGGAACAACAAATAAAACATACGCAAAACGATGTTGTTCACTATAGGGAATAGTAAGGGGAATACACATGAAAATTGTTTTTCCCTATAGGGAACAAAAATTGTTCCTTGTAGTGAAGATCAAGGAAAATACACACTTAAATTGTTGTTCAATGTAGGGAACAACAAGTGAAAATTCACACAAAATTGTTGTTCCCTGTAGGGAAAAACAAGGGAAACTGCATGCAAAAATTGTTGTTCCCTATAGGGAACAACACCTGTTCCTTGTAGGGAACAACAAGGCAAAGTACACACAAAAATTGATGTTCCTTGTAGGGAACAACAACTGTTCCTTGTAGGGAACAGTATGAGAAAATGCACACAAAAAGTGTTGTTCCCTAGAGATAACAACAACTATTCCCTGTAGGGAATAACAAAGGAAAAATAGAGAAAAGAACGAATAAATAATCTACTATCCAAGAAAATCCAATAAAATAGAAAAAAAAAGAAAGGAAAATTTATGTACAGGTTTCAAAAAATAAATTCTTCACTGGACTGGTGCTATGGAAGTGTTTCCCTCTTCAGTGAGAATTTGTATTGTGGAATCTTCTCGTATCTGTTGGAAAAAGGATTCGCTTGTAAGCAATTTGTGATAGAGGAATACTTGATGTCCATTTTCTTTAAAAAAGTAGCTAGACCCATCAATGGTGGCTAAAGTAAGGGTGCCATTATCATGCGCCTCTTGTTTCTCGTAGGGGCCTAACCATTTGGTCTAGAGTTTTCCCAAAAAATCTTGGAACCTAAAATCATACAGAAGTGCCCAATCACCTTCATGGAAGATCCTTTTCTTGATGAGAGCATCATGCCATTTTTCTCTTTGTTGTTGGATCAATGCAGTATGCTAAAGAGCTGATAACCAAATTTTGTCCAATTCAATAATTTGATGTAGTCTGTTAATATATGCTTCATTCAGATCTAATCCTACTTATTGGGCTATCCTCAATATCTGAATTTCAAATTCTAATGGGAAGATACATTCTTTGCCAAACACTAGATGATATGGGGAGTATCCTGTGGTGTTCCTCCAAGTCATTTGATATGCCCACATGGCTTCTACCAACCGAGTAGCCTAGTCACATCTATGTGAGGCGATTTTCTTTGTTAGTATAGCATTGATTACTTTGTTGGTACTTTCTACCTGGCCGTTTGCCTGCGGGTTGTATGGAGATTTGATTCTGTGCATAATATGATGATTTTTTAATGTAGCAGCAATCTTATGGCCTACAAATTGTGGCCCTCCATCCATGATTATTTCTCTAGGTAGGCCATATTGCACGAAAATTTGGAAAAGAAATTCGATTATTGTGTTGTCTGTTGCCCTTGGTAATGCTTCTGCCTCCACCCATTTAGTCACATATTCCATTGCAACCAATATATATATCGTTTGATTAGATGATGGGTTTATTGGGCCAATGAAATCTAATGCCCAGTGTTCAAAAGGTTCAATGACTAACTGTGGATGCAGGGGAATCTCATCAGAGTAGCTAGAGAAACCAATTCTTTGGCAACTATTGAATGTCTGGACAAACTTTTTGGCATCCTTAAAATTGGTGGGCCAATAATAGCCCATCTGTAAGACTTTATGTCTAGTCCTGCGGTCTACAAAGTGTCCACCGCAAGGTCCATCGTGGCATGCTTTTAGGATACTGAAGATTTCATCTTCCCTGACACACCTTCAGATATGCATATTGGCTCATCTGTGAAAGAGGTATTTTCCAATCTAGGAGAACCGAGTGTTGCATTGTACTAATAGCTTTCTTTCACTGGGTGTCAGGTGCTTTGGTAATTTTTCCACTGCTACGTAATTCGTGACATTTTCGTACCACGGTGTTTTAACGGTCACAACAAATAGGTGCTCATCAGGGAACTGGTCTTCTACTTCCACCGAATCATCTATCTTTGGCACACGTGAGAGGAATTCCACCACTGGATTTTCCTTTCCTGGTTGATCCTTGATTGTTATGTCAAATTCCTGCAAAAGGATTAACCATCATGTTACTCTTCTATTCGTAACAGGTTTATTAGCTAAATATTTGATAACAGAGTGATCAGTATACAAAAGCACATGGTATCCTATTATATAGTGTTTGTATTTGTTAATGACATAGATTACAACTAGAAACTCTTTCTTGGTCACGGTGTAATTCAACTCAGCAGGGGTTAAATTTTTGCTAATGTAGTATATCGCATAAGGTTTCTTATCTTCCTATTGGCCGAGAACTACTCCAATGGCCGTATCTAATGCATCAGATGAAATCTAAAATGGTAAATCCTAGTTCGGGCCTTGCAATACTGGGGTTGTTTATACTAGCCATTTTAACTCTTCGAAGGCAATGTCACATTTGTTAGTCCACATAAAATCAATATTTCTTTACAAAGCATATAATGGTGAAGCAATTTGGGAGAAGTTCTTTATAAATCTTCGATAATATCTAGGAAATCCCAAAAAACTAGGTACCTCAGTTTGAGTGCATGTGGTAGGTATTAAGAGGATTATCCAAATTTTTGTTGGATCTACCTGAATTATCGCTGCTGAGATGTAGCGACCTAGGATGAGACCCTCGATCATCATCATGTGGCATTTCTCGGTCAATATTCCTTTCTTGCATGGCCAACATGACTGCAACCCTTCTTCTGCGGCCAACGTGAGCATGAGCATTGATGACTAGAGCCCTTCTTCTACAACCAACATGACTACAGCCAGCATGACTACGGCCCTTATTTTGTAGCCAATGTGACTGTGGCCCTTTTTCTATGGGTTTTCTTCTGTGGCCAATGTGATTGCGGTCCTTCTGTTTCTTATGTGGCCAGCGTGAGGAATACTATGGTGATCTAGGGTTTCTTCTGTGGCCATCGTGACTGCGGCCCTTCTGTTTCTTCTACAACCAAAGAGAAATAACCTCTTAACATTTCTTCTTTTGATAGTTATTACTACGACGATCTAGGGTTTCTTCTGCGGCCACCATGAGTAATCTGTGACCCTTTTGTTTCTTCTGCAGCCAGATGGTTTCTTCTGCAGCCCTTCTATTTCTTCTGCAGCCCTTCTGTTTCTTCTGCGGCCAGAGGGTTTCTTCTGCGACCTTCTGGAGGGATCTTCGGCCAGTGGATTGCATATTCCAGATTTACAGATCTGAGACATAGATCTGAACGACCTGTGTGGCTCACTTTTGTAAAATTATTCAAAAACATTTTTATACTCAGCAGGAGAGCATTCTCTAGATGACTCACAGCTTCGTGAAAATAGCTTCTGGTTCAGATCCATCTACCTCTGGGGGCCAAGCTCCTGCCCATATCATCAGTGAAGCCCTAGCTCCCACTATCTAGGTGGACCAGTCCTCACTCGATGAGGCTTTGAGGTTTTCTGAAAGTGCCCTAATTTTCCGACTCAATGGTTTTTGGCTGCGGCTAATAGCTCTCCACAGTTGGATTCAAAGGTATGGAAACCTGTCATTTCTAATGCAATTAATATCTACCCCTGTGCTAGGGGTTTCTCTATAGTAGATTTTGAAAACCCTGAAAGCATACAATGTATTCTAGATTCCAACCCTTGGTTTTGGGAAAGCTTAGGCCTATTCATGAAGCCATGGAACCCATCATTCAATCCCTCAACGACAGTTTGGGTGAGATTGCCAAACCTACCCTTGCATCTCTGGAATTCCTCCTCGCTAAAAGCCATTGGAAATGCAATTGGGAAATTTTACTGCAGGTGCCTAGAAATAGAGGAATATGTCATAACCACCTATGCACACATCTGTGTGGAAATTGACTTCAACACCGGATTCCCAGCTGAAATACACCTAACAAGTAAAGCCTATGTGTGGAACCAAAAACTTGATTATGAAAGTGTCCTCTTCAGATGTTGATGCTACTTTGAGACAGGCCATCTAGCCAAAAGCCCAAAAGCCTCCTAGAAAAATTCTGCTAGAAACAATCACCACAGATCTACATGGTGGAAAGGAGCACAAAAAGAACACTACATTGTCATCAAGGAAGAATACTCTCGAGAAAACTCTAAATAACAAGAAATCGGGAAAGAAAGAATGAACTCTGAAGACAAGTAGGGGGAAAGCCTCACCCAACAACAAAAAAGTGAACTCAACAACACCTCAAGCATCAATATTTATGAGGATTCAAATACCACACAAAATAAATCTTCATTTAACAGCAAAGTAGATCTCCTAGACCAAACTTCTTCTCCAAATATCTTCAAAAGGATGAACACAATAGATCGTGAAGCTAAGAAACCAATGTCCCAAGAACTAGAAAAGATGAAGGAGATGCAAGAAAAAGGAAGTTGGAAGACCGTAGAGAAAAAAAAGAAAGCTACAACAACAATCTCGCCAAGAAAGATGAGGAGCCAAACAATTAAAAACTAAGAAAATTATAGGTCTGATTGACCAATTTGGTTTTAGTGGATGTTAACAACCACCACCATCATCATCATCATCAGAGCTTGGTATCAGTGCATCTTTGCAGGACTTTCTCCAGCATTTGTAATGTCGGCTCGAAGTCATCTCCATAGAGTGTAAAATCATCCATGTACACCTTGAGTCCATCATTTATCAAGTTTGCAAAAATGCTGAATGCAACTCTCTAGAATTTGGTAGGTGCATTGCACAGTTTGAAAGGCAATACCATGTAGGAAAATATCCCCCAGGGGCAGGTGAAGGTAGTCTTATCTTGGTCTTCAAGGGAAATTTGGATTTGGTTGTAGCCACTGAAGCCATCTAATAAAGAGAAGAATTTTTTACCTGCCAATGTGTCTAAAACCTAGTTGATGAACGAGAGGGGAAAATGATCTTTTTTCGTTGCTTTATTAAGCTCTCTATAATCGACACATATAAGCCATTTCCCATTCTTTTTAGGAACCACAACTAATGGAGAAACCCATTTTCTATCAGATATAGGATAGATGAAATTTACATCTAACATTTTTTGTAGCTCATCTTTAACAACATCTTTTAGGTGAGGGTTTAACCTTCATTGAGGTTGTCAAATGGGTCTTGCATCTTTCTCTGTATAGATGTGGTGCATACATAATTGGTGATCAATCCCTTTCATATCTGGGTAATCCCAAGAAAATCCTCTTTATATTTTCTAAGAAGTTGAATAAGCCTCTACTGTTGGTCATCAATCAGGTTTTTGTTAATGTTTAGGACTTTCCCTGGCTCAATTTCAATGGATTTGCTATTATAAATAGTTGTTGTTGGAATTGTTTGGTCATTGATATATTCTAAGGAATCTTCTTCAATTTCGTTATCTAGGGCTACTTCAATCATGTGACATTTTATATTAGATATGGCATTTGGGTGGTTAATGCATGTGCTAATAATGTCATCTTCTATTTGATTCTTAAATTCAAGAGCATCTGCTATAGTTAGTGCTGATAGAATATTTTCAGTTAAATATGTTATAGGTTGTTTCGTAGTTTTTATTATAGTTAGGCTTGGCTGAGCTGGAGGATATAAAGCTAGATTCTTCACATTACTTCCTCTTGATATAGTCATATTACCTATTTGACAAATTATATAAGCATCTACGGTCGCTAGCCAAGGTCTTCCTAGAATTAGGGGATGTCCATCTAGCTGGTTTCTAGGATTAATAATCAAGAAATCTGCTAGGTATTCCCAAGAATCTACGAACACCATTACATCTTGTAATGTCCCTTCTGGTTTAACAACTGATCGGTCAGCAAGTTCTAGCAAGGTCGTAGTTCGATCTAAGGTTGTGATGCCAAGTCTTTGAGAGATTGTTGTTGTGAGAATATTAATGGTCGCCCCTAGATCGACTAATGCATTGGGAAAGGAACATCCATTTATTTGTACTATGACTATAGGGTTTCCTGGGTCCACATATTTCACTGGTGTTTCTCTACCTGATAATAAATCAGATAAAGTTCCGACTACGTGGACAATTGGTGTTGTTTTTATTTTCATCGTATGATTTTTGGTACACAATTCCTTAATGGTTTTTGCATAAATTGGAATGTCCTGAATAGCTTGGAGGAGGGGTATTTTTAGACAAAGATTTAAAAATTCTTCAAGGAGATTGAAATTGGGATATTCAATTCGACGGGGTATAATCAATCTTTCTAGGAATGGTGGAGAAGAGGTAATGCTTTGATCGTGGCTGTTCTGTTTAACTATATTCTCCATTTGAGGTGTTTGTTCTACAGGCAAAGGTTCTTCTAATTTTATATTTTTATCACCATCTGACTCAAATATCCATCCAAACCTCAATTTGAGCTCATTACCCTCTCTCAACTCAGATTCCAGCTCCAATCCTTCAATAATTTGTACCGACTTGACTGGTCTATTGTTGGGATTTGGGTTGGGCTATGCTGGGAGCTGTGGTCACAGATTGGGTTGAGGATTCTGTTGCAACGTGTAAGGTGCTAGTAGTGTAGGTTGAGGCAGGGGGATTGTTCCTATTGGTTGGTTTGTAGGTCATTCATATCTTGACTGCCAGTTTGGGTTTCGTGAAGTGGAGGGTGGCCATTAGGATGGATATGGATTGTTCTACCAGAATGGTGGAAATTAAGAGGAATTTGGCCAACTATTGTTTTGATTTGACTAATTGGACCAAGGTGGCATAGAGAATACTTGCGGTGACCAATTAGGAAAAGGTGCCTGGTTCTGCCATGTAGCACCTGTGTATTGCTGAGAATTATATTTCAAGGGATAAAAGAATGAAGATGGGTTGGTAGGCATACCTGTTTGTCATGCTTGCCATTGGCGATGCTGATTTAACAAGTAGACTGGTTCCATTTCTTCCTCTACCTCTTTGAAGACTGCTTTTAACCCTGGGAGCGATGGGCAATTTTTTGTGGCATGATCTTTAGTTCATATGGAATAGGTTTGTACCATATCCAGTGGGCATTATTTATGACTATGTTTCTTCCCACATCTAGGGCAAAAGGTCACCAGGTTATGTTCTGCTTCAACCTGCTTTTGCTTGGCTTGCATGATGTCTAATTGTGTTGTCAAAGTTCTAGGGATATTAGTTTTGAAATCTTCCAGTCGATTTATGATTTCTGTACAAGTAACGCTTCCAGTAGATATTTTACTGTCCCTGGTGGTCATATCACGTTCTGCTAGTTTCAGTCTCGTACTACCTCTTGAGCACCTAATCCACAAATTAATAATGTTAGCATAGTCTTCTTGATGTATATCACCTTTACGCATAATATTTAATGTCTCTATCCATTTCTCTTTCATCCCTTTAATCAGTGTAGTTTTTAGCACATTATCAGGCAAAGGTAGATTTATGTAGGGAGACCTTTGGAGGTTATATTGAAAATGCTCCATGTACTCTTCCAACGTTTCACTAGGTCTTGCTACCATTTGCAATATCTCGTCTTTTAGTTCCCTAGATCTTCATTAATCCTGATATTTTTTAAGGAAAGCAATTTTCATTTGGTCCCAATAATTTATGGTGCCCCCAACTAGTCCCATAAGCCAATGTAGGGCTGGTCCCTTTAGCATAGAGAGAAACAGCTTCAGTTTCTGGGGATCAGTGGTGTAATCATAACCCCGACATAGTACATCAAATTCAAATAGAAACACATCTAGCTCTTCTGACGTGAGTCTAAGAAATGTGGGGATATTTTCTAGAGGGATAAATTTCATGGGTGCGTTGACAGCTGTGTCAACAATAGGATACTGTAATGTAGAGGTTTGGGGTTCCTGTGGATTATTGGCCATTTGATCAAAGATATGCCAGTACCCTTCCGCGATCTATAGAGTTAGAGAGTTATATGTAGGATGTATAGAAGAAGTGGGAATGATCCTAACAACACTCCCTTGATCTGGGACATTGGGTGTCCTTTGCTCAATTACTACTTGAGGGGATCTCGGTTCCTTTGTTTCCCCTGTTTCTCCTCCTCCTTCACGAATATTGCAAGAATTCCCTTCTTGTTAGGGAATTGGTTGCGAATTTTCAATATCTTGAAAACTCTGCTCAGTCCCTTCCGTTTTACTGTGGACCTCAGCATAGGCTACAAAGTGAGCCTATGGCCTGAAGGGAGACACTAGGTTGTCTAGAAGAAAAAGTTTGCGGACCTACTGATGGCTGAGATTCAACTTTTCTTAAGGTGTCGTCGATAAAAGTTGATCGTCGAAGGGTCACCGATCCCTTAGATTTTTCAGGTTTGGGATGTGGAATTGTAGTATTTTCTGGTCTTTTCTTCTTAGTCATCCATGCAAAAATTAAAATGTTTATTTCTACCTTATGTTCCTAGCAATTTTGCTGGAAATCGGGCAAGGGAGTAGGCATTTTACTTGCTCTGTATGTAGGTTCTTACCTTCCATTTTTAATATCCAGTTTTCTCTCAACAAACAAGAATCAAACACCTACTTCACTTTTCTGTAATTGTGATGAAAAGTGGGCAAAGGAGCAAGAACTTTACTTGCTCGTTACATAGGTTCTTACCTTCCATTTTCAATACCCAATTCTTAAACAAAAACAATTATCTGATATACATCACTCTTTGTAAAATGGCTACACTCTCCCCGACAATGGTGCCAAAATGTTGGCTGATAAAATGTGTCTTTTAAAACTCCTAATTACCCCACATTAATCATAAACCCAAGCAAGTCCTCTTATTTCAAGGGTGTACACAATATGTGCATGCTATAATTTCAAAGAGTAATGTTTCTTAAATCGTAGTATAGATCTTTGATACAAGAATAAACAGATGCATCTAAAAAACTCAAATTGCAATTATTAAAGTAAATATGACATCTAAGCTTCAAAACTCAATCCTCTACTGAAATAAAATCTTACACAAGCAATTCAAGTAACAGCAACATCAGCCGAGAGCACAGTAGCAATAACTCATCCTTCTTGGCTGATTCAATCTAAATCATATTCAATCTCTATAAAGCAATCAAAATAGAAATGATATTAATCTCAGAGTTCAAGAGTGATAACCAAACTCTTACAACTGATTAAATCGATGCGATTCACTATCCAAATAACTTACTTTGTAATAAACATAAATCGAATCAAATAAAAGTGCTATAAAATATATAAAGAACATACACTACTTCAATCGAGGAAAGTGGTAAACAACGAATAAGGTAAACTCATAGAAACATGGAAATTATCAAACCAACCAAACTTTGTGAGAATCAGAAATGTATATATAACACAAGGAAGTAGTTCAATCCACCAGAGGCTGGGCCCTTACCCACTAGCGAATACTGCTGAGATACTTTAAATAATGTGAGGGAACAACAACTTCAATTATATATTAATCATCGAACTTAAGCAGCATTAGAATATGGGCATGTTCTCCAACAACACTATTCTATAATTACAGTTACAATTTGAAAAATAACAGAGATTCCCCTTTCTTCCTACAATCAACTTCTTTTATAATCAGAAAGGGGTAAAGGATAAATGCGATCTCTCAGGATCTCCTAATCATAAGGGATTCACAACCGATTGCTAACTTCAGACACCTTTCCTATTTTGCTCTGATCCTTCTGATTTTCCCTCAACCTTGTCTGCAACCGATGTGTCCCATCCTTCATTTGTCGGATTTTGTTGTTCCATCATTAGGGAACAACAATTGTTCCTTGGTGATTTTCTAAATAAAGAAGAGTAAAAGTTAGGTAAATCGAACCGCAAATAATTCATCTATTTGTTATCATAATTCCTTAATATATTAGTGCATTAAGATATGAAAAAGTAAGAATCAAGGAAAAAGGTGATGAAATTAATAGTAAATACATACCCATTTCGCAACTCAACAAGGTGTATATGGAGTAGTCTTCTGCCGTGCTATACCACACTTCTTACAGAATTCTTCAAATTCCTTACTGCAAAACTCCCCACTGTTATCTGTCCTTGGCACGTTTATCTTCTTCTCTGTTTGGTTTTCTACCAGAGCTTAAAATTCTTTAAACCTGTCAAAGACTTCATATTTCTTCTTAAGGAAATATATCCATGTATTCCTTTAGAAGTCATCTATAAATGATAGATAGTAGATAGATTTACCCAGTGATGGAAGCTTCATAGGTACAAGCACATCACTGTGCACAAGCTCTAATATCTATTTCACCCTCTTACCACCAGAGGGGAAACTCACCTAATTCTTCTTCCAATATACACAATTTTCATAGAAATCCAAATCCAGAGAGCTATTATTCATACCTTCTGCCATAACTTTATCATGAAGTATTCGAAGGCCCTTCTCTCGAATATTTCCAAGCCTTTGATGCCACAACATGGTCTTCTCTCCAGAGACAACTAGATTTTTTACTCCGATTTCAAGAACCGCATAACTGTTGCACCCATCAATAATAGTGATACCTTGCAGTTTGTACAGAGTTACAATCCAAAATCCCTGCATCAATACCAGTTTTCCCCAAACCATCTTGCAGGTATTCCTCTCGAACACTATTTTAACGCCTGCATCATCTAGCTTGCTTACAGAAATCAGATTTCTGGGCAATGCAGGAATATGTAGAACACCTGAAAGTGTTCTAACCCTTCCAACTTGCAACTTCAACTTCACTTTTCTACGACCAATGATTCTGACCTTCCTATCATCCCCTAAGAAGAAATCACCACCATCATATTTCTCGTACTTGCAGAACCACTCTCTATGGGGAGTGAAGTGAAAGGATGCACTTGAGTCAATCAACCATGCCCCATGATATAGATGTGTACTTGAAGAAGCCAAGTACACATCGCCACCTTCATCTGAGGTGGTTTTCACCCCTATAGAAGGAGCATCATTACATCCCTTTCATTTGTCAGGAGCTTTAGATTTACAGTCCCTTTTGGAGTGCCCTTCCTTTCCAGATTCCAGTACACCACCTTTACAGGTTTTCCTGGAGATCTAGATCTCCCTCTAGATTTAGATCTCCCATTCGATGACTTATTTTTGTTTATGTTATGGAACCATCCTCGTACAGACAAGGCATCACCATTCTCGCTCTCCATATTTTTTCATCTCATCTCCTTCGTCAGCAAGGATGAGACTATTTCGTCAAACTGCAAGGCAGTTGTATTGCTACCTATTACAATAACCAGACTATCCCACAAATATGGTAGAGAATACAAAAAACTGATTCACTTATCTTCATCTGAAATTTTAATATCAACAAATAATAATTGACTCACCACAAAATTAAATGCGCTCAAATTCTCTGTCACCAAGTCTCCATCTTTCATCTTCAGGATATACAAATTTTTCCGTAGGAACAATTTATTCACCAGATACTTAGATTGGTACAAAGTCCCTAACTTGTCCCACAAAGCCTTCACTGTAGCTTCCCCTAATACATTCAGCAATATTGAATCTGAAACACACAATCGTATTGTGCTCTTTGCCTTCCGATCCAACTTCTTCCATTCTTCTCGGACACTCTTTTTGGTTTAGTACCTGGATCTACAATGATCCATTGATCTTTATCTGCCAACAAACCCTCCATCTTGAGTTTCCATAACACAAAGCTTTGACCATTAAATTTCTTGATCTCTATCTTACCATTGCTCTCCATATTCTTTCACCACCAGAATCAATCTCATAGATCTCCCACTGAACAGGGTCTACCATAGGCTCGAGTGAAACCCCTCAGCAACAAAGGCATCCCCTTGAATCCAAAATAGCTTTGATAACAAATGTAGGTTTTAACCCCGTATAGAAATTACCTACATACGAATTCTAAAACACAGAAAATAAATAATGCGAGAGCATAATACATAAAACACATATACATAAAGACTTTTCCCTATATCCCAAAACCGAGACTACCCGTTTAATTTTTCATTATATTCATTTCAATGTTGCAATACATATTTAGACATGCCAAAGCATCCTATACAATGGACCGAAAACCATTGCATCCAAAACCATGGTTCGAAAACCATCGTGTCCAAAACCATGTGCGAAAAATCATGCACAAAACCATAGGTAGGTCTGGGCAGCCTAATATAGGGTCCAAAAACAAAAATTTCTTGGGCGCTGCCTCGGACCCTATAGAGTGGGGTTACCTGCAACCCTCAAACCCCCTATGAACCCGCCCCGCTGCTACGTAGTCGACGCAACGAAGGGGGGGCTCCGCGCTCCTTCTAACCCCCCAGTTAACTATGTCAACTAGTTGTGGAAATAATATAACACAACCCAACAGTAGAAACCTGGTTTTGTCACCCCCCAATACTGGTTCGGGTGGGACTACAACCTACACTATGCAGGTTATTGCCGAAAGGCCCAACAATTTAGAGTTTTGTTAGTCGGCGCAGAACTTTGAACCTAGGTTAGGGCCCATCGAGTCAAAAAATGGTTTTGTTTCACAGACCAGGATCTATATGAGGAATGTGTGATAAGTTATTCCCCACTAAAAATGAAGTTGAAAGTGGACATATCAGAAACTACATGGGTTTATAGCCTAGGAAAACATGAATTTGTGCATGTCGAAGGAAGAGTGACTCAATAAATTCCTATTTCTAGATGACCATGAAATATTATTTTTCTCCTTCCCCTACGAATTGCACGAGTGGCTGTCCAAACTACAGGATAGTCAGGGTATGTGGAAGCATGATGACACAACCCTATTATATGGATTCTAGAACTAGTGAAGCATTTGGAGGCTTCAAAAAACAAAATAACGTGGATTCTCGACCGCTGGATCGATATTACTCTAGGAGGATTCATTACTGAGTTCATGACTGATAAGTCCACCAGTTATAGTGAAGCACATAACTTTTTTTTTAAGGGACCAAGACGTAAGTACCTGAAATCCCTAAAGACCTAGATTAAGATGTCATTCTGCGAAAAATGGGTTATTCCTTTAAATTGATGTTTGTTAATATGTGAAGTGAAAGAGAATTGATAGGGAACCTAGATACTGACTTTGAATAATGTGTGTTGTTAGGATTGTGTGGTAGTGGTGAGGAAGGTAGTATTCTGAGGACACCATGAAGTGAGTTGTAGATTGTAAGCTAGGGTATCACAGGGATACCTCATCCATCCATTCCACCTCCGCCTCCACCTCCACCCCAAAAACCTACACCTTCACCTCCACATCCACCTCCATCATTTAACATAACCAACACGATGAAGATGCCTATATTTAAGGGTCTTGGGACTGAAGACCCTGAGTGATTTTGCTTCATCATGAATGATGTATGCAAGGCAAAATAGATCACTTATGACGATATGAAGAAAGTGTAGTTGGTCACAATGCTACACGATAGGGTTCTAATTTGGTATATAAAAAAAAATTCTGGTAAGCCCAATGCGACTATGCTATAAACCCAACAAGCACTAGACAATGAATTTAAGTAACCCAAGTCACAATATCAGTTAGTGATGGAGTTTAAATATATCCAGTAGAGGCTAAATGATTGAAAGGGGATTTAGTCCCCTAGGTTTCTAGAAGATAGGAAGTTTTGAGACCCGCGCATGATCCGTAGACCATGGTATTGTAAAAACAAAGGCTATATATAGATGAGTCATAATGAGTCTAGAAAGTAACTAATTGTTAGAACATCATTGTATGGGAAAGTAAGCTAAGGTAGGAAGCATTGTTTCCTATACTTAGGTGAAGGGGAAGGCTCCTATAGTTGAGTAGGCAGAGACCTTGGCAAGGCTGCAGTTTGAGTACGTGGGAACCTACAGCTGAGTGCGCAGGGATGAAGAGTCTGTACTTGAAAGAATACATCTAATAAAGACAATTGTGATCCATAAATTGTGTCTGTGTATATGTATTTACTTATGTAGTTTTCTCACTCTATATTTGAATTTATATGAATGAATGCTTATCTAATGTGTGAAAGTAGTAGATCAATATAGTTTATAGATGTTATGAAATTTTGATGGCCTTCATGAAGGTATAGATTCTATTTATATGAGTTACTTCAATTATCTATCTTGGAAGGATTAGGGTTCACGAAGATAGAACTAAGCCCTAAAAGCCACACGAACCCATCACATAGATCTAAAAATGCAGAAACATGGTTCTGTCATACCCCAATACTGCTTCGAGTGAGACTACAACCTACGCTATGAGGGTTGTTGTTGAAAGGGCCAGCAGTTTAGGGTTTTGTTGGTTGGTGCAAAACTTTGAACCTAGGTGAGGGGCCACCAAGCCAAAAAATACTTTGGTTATTTTATTACTTACATTTTTGAAGATGTGGTGTGTTGTTTATCGGCAATGTCTCATCCCTGTGGACTACACCGCATGACATTAAACTAACCACCTTTTTGTATTGGCTATCACTGTTGTCACATCCTTGTAAACTACTCTATGGGATACTCAACAAAATATATTTGTTTTCTGGTTATAACAACGTCACATATATGTGGAATACTCTACTAGGTGGTATACGTGTTGTGCACTTCAGCTCCATTTTAATGACTTTTGCATCTGCTGTGGACTATTCCACTGGGTGCTAAATAGACCTTTTTGGTTCCCATTTGTTTATTCATGGATGGTATTACTACATCTCATTTAGGAGCTCACTTTATTATCCCCCTTTGTAGCAAGAGAACCTTGACATAGTTAAATCACACACTCACCAATCACACGTACCTTTCTTTTTGAAGATACTGATGTAACACTCTAATGTACTGACAGCTAGAGTCAATGCAAATCTCTATGTATATTGCAATCGGGCCTTCATACCCAATGGGACTCCTATACCAAATGTTGTGAGATCTAGTTGGGACTTCACGTCATGGAGATCCCGTTTGTTGGCGGGTCCACCACCATCAATAGGTATCCCTATAGCTTGTCTTTCATTTAAAGAGTGTTTCTGGAATAGGTATCTTATATCTTCACAGTCTAACATAAAAAAAAAATCTTCCATGAAAGTAATGTCTCCACATTTTCAATGAATGTACTAATTCTCTAAGATCCAATTCATGAGTGACATAATTCCTCTCATGGTCATTTAATTTTATTTATTCATAACAAATCACATGTTCATCCTGCATTAGGACTTCAGAAAACCCCCTTTTACAAGCATCTATGCAAACGAAGAAATATTTTTTGGGATCAACTATTCTCAATATAGGTGCATGCATGATAAGGTGTTTGAGTTGCTCAAAAATGGTTGTGTACTCTGATGTCCATTAAAATTGAACTCCTTTGATATGCAGGGTTGTGATTGGATGCCCAATATTTTAAAAATATCGAATGAGTGTCTAGTAATATCTTCCCAATCCCATGAAATAACTAACTTCTATAACGTTTTGGGGAGTAGGCCACTTCATGATTCCCTTAATCTTCTCAAGATGCTCTTCCACTCATTCAATGGAAATAATATGACTGAATCACTAATCTTATGATTGGAATAAATCATGTTTTCTAATCTTGACATAGAGTTTGTGTTATCTCAACAATTCAAATACTACTTTCAAATGTTATTCATGCTATTCTTTGGTTTTATAGTAATCCAATATGTCATCTTTGAATACAAATACAAACCAATTCAAACATTATTTAAGGACATCTTTCATTAGACAAATAAATTTGGATGGATAATTTTTGTGCACAAATGGCACCACCACAAACTCATAGTGTCCATATCTAGTTTTGAAGGTTGCGTTGTTGATGTCTTCATCTTTAAGTTAAACTTGATGGTAAAAAAATCTCAAATTCATGATTAAGAATACCACAACCCCTCTCGGCTAATCATACAAGTCATGAATTAGAGGAAGAGGAAACTTATTCTTTAGTTTGGATTTACTTAACTACTTATAGTTAAATGAAAGTTGCAGTATGCCATCCTTATTTTTCACAAACAATGCTAGGGATCCCCAAGACAACACACTAGGTATGAAATACCCACTTTCTAGCATTTCTTTGAGTTTGTTATGAAACTAGCTCAAGAAAAAGATAGAAAAGATAGATCAACGCCTTAAAATTCAGCCTCTTCGAGGGGGCAAACTCCTTTACATTACATAAATGAACATTTCTTGGATGATTCAAATGATAAAACCTCTCTATATATAGGAGTCTAAGGAGTCACAATATAACCTAGCCGACCTAACAATAATAATATAAAGCCACAAAAAGAACACTAGAGAGATTCTATGGGGCACAGTAATAACAATATGGGGCACAACAATATTAATAAGGGGTACAACTACCATAGTAATGGGGTAATCACTAGTATTATAGGGACCCAACATGCCCCTATCCTTAAAAAATTGTTGTCCTCAACACTTCAGTAGTTCTGGATGCTTCTGTATAAAATTCTCATCCTCCCATGTGGAATATTCAGTGGATAAGTTCTTCCACTTGATAAGATACTTTGAAATTGACCGATTTCGTAGCTATCGAGTTCTTGTTTCTGTGACTGCTTCTGGTTCCAATATAATTTTTCCTTCCTTGTCAAGTTCTGGCAATATTGTTTGAACTGGGAGCTTGTCGCCTATAAACTTCTTTAAACATGGAACATGGAAAACGGGGTGCAAGCGAGAAGCTGCAGGAAGCTCCAATTTGTATGCCATAGTACCAATCTTTTGCAACACCTTGTACGGACCATAATACTTTGGTGATAATTTATTATCCTTCTTAGCTTTCTTGAGGGACATTTGCTTATATGGTTGTAGCCATAGGAATACCCAATCACCTACATCAAAACTTCTTTCACTGCGATGTTGATCTGCCTGTTGTTTCATTCTATTTTGTGCCAACACGAGGTTATCCTTTAAGAGTTTGAGGACTTTTTGTTAATGTTCGATGTGATGTTCCACTGCCTGAACCTTAGAATTTTCTCTTAAATATGATGTGATGGATGGTGGTTGATACCCATAAAGTGCCATAAATGGGGTCATTTTGTTGCTGTATGGAAGGAAGTGTTATACCACCATTCAGCCAGAGGCAACCATTTGACCCATTGTGTCTGTTTATCAGATACAAAGCAACGAAGATATCCTTCCAAACATTTGTTTACTATCTCAGTTTGCCCATCAGATAGAGGATGATAATATGAGCTATGAGCTAATTGAGTACCAAGACAGGAAAATAATTCTGTCCAAAAATTTCCAGTGAAAATGGGATCTCTGTCACTTACAATAATCTTTGGGTTTCCATGTAGTTTTTGAATTGTTTCCATAATTGCAGTAGAAACTGTACTCGCTTTAAATGGATGTGATAATGCACAAAAGTGTGCATACTTGGTAAGTATGTCAACTACCACCATGATGACACTCTTTTCCTCAGACTTGGGTAGACCTGTGATAAAATCCATTGAAACCTCCTCCCAACGTTGGCTTGGAATGGATAAAGGTTGTAATAGACCCAACATATTAATTGTTTCAACTTTATTTTGTTGGCAAACCAAACATTCCGCCACAAAATTTTGAATATCTAATTTAAGGCCATCCCCAAAAAATTCTTAACCCTATGGTAAGTTTTTAAAAATCCCGAGTGCCCTCCTAAGGGAGAAGTGTGCAATTCGATAAGAATCTTTTGTTTTAGCTGGGAATTCTTACAGAGGTATAAGCAATCTTTGTACCATAACGAATCATTTTTCCAGCTAAATGTATCTGACGTACTGGAATCTTGTTTTAACTTTCGAATAAGTGCCCACACTTCTTCGTCATTCTTCCATTCCTCCCTTGCTTCGTTTATCCAATCTAGTTGGATAATAGAAATGGTGCACAAGAATGCTTCCACATCCTCATCCTTTCTTGAGAGTGCATCTGCCACCACATTTTGCTTCCCTTTTTTGTAGATGATTTCAAAGTCATAACCCAACATCTTTGTGGCCCACTTTTGTTGCTTTTCAGAGGATAATCTTTGTTCTAAAAAGTATTTAAGGCTATCGTGATCCATTTTTACCTTGAAGTGTCTTCCCATTAGGTAGGGTCGATATTTCTTAAGTGCATGGAGTATTGTCAGCATTTCCTTCTCATAAATGGCTTTGTGTAAAAAATTTCCCTTGATTGGACGACTTTCAAAAGAAATGGTTCTTTCATCTTGCATTAAAACAACACCAATTCCATTTCCTGAAGCATCACATTCCACAATAAAGGTTTTTGTGAAGTCTGGTGTAGCTAAGACCCGTGCTTGGCACATCGCCTCTTTAAGATATTCGAAGGCCTCTGTTGCTTCTGGAGTCCATGAAAATGCATCCTTCTTCAATAATGTTGTTAGAGGTGCTGCTATTCTCCCATAATTCTTAACAAACTTGCGATAATACCCTGTCAACCCGAGAAATCCTCGCAGATGCTTTATGGCTGTGGGGATTTTCCATTCCTTAATGGATTTAATTTTGCTAGGGTCTACCTTAACTCCTTCATGAGATACAATATGACCTAGATATTCCACCTCTTGGACTCAAAAGAAGCATTTGGATCTTTTTGCATATAATTGTTTCTCCTCCAATAGTTGTAGCACCCTGTCAACATGTTCAACATGCTCCTTCAAAGACTTGTTGTAGATTAGTATATCATCAAAAAATACTAACACAAATTTTCTAAGGAATGGCTTGAAAATTGAATTCATCAACCTTTGAAATGTTGAAGGTGCATTGGTAAGGCCAAAAGGCATGACCAAAAATTCATGATGACCCTCATGAGTTCTAAATGTTATTTTTGGAATATCTTCATTCTTCATTCTGATTTGATGATATCCTGAATGAAGATCCAACTTGGTGAAGTAAATTGATCCATGCAATTCATCCAGTAATTCATCAATGACAGGAATTGGAAACTTATCTTTAATACTGAGCTTGTTGAGCTCCCTATAATACGGACACATGCGCCATGATCCATCCTTCTTGTGAACCAATACTACTGGAGGAGAGAAAGAACTTTGACTCGGTTGAATTATACCAGCCTCTAGCATTTCTGCAACAATACGTTCAATTTCACTCTTTTGGACATAGGGATATATGTACGGCCTGATGTTTGGAGGAACACTTCCTGGAATTAGATGAATAGCATGATCATGATCATGTACAGGTGGGAGACCTTTAGGAGTCTCAAATACCTTGGAATGATTATCTAGGACTTTTTGGAGATCTGGAGAAATAGATGATTTCGATGTGGAAACATCTAGCGAACATAAT
>APFE031493246.1:314137-320627 GCA_000404065.3 Pinus taeda | reverse complement strand
GTTGTGACTGGTATGCTTCCTGGTTGCCATAATTTTGCTTTCCATTTTTCTTGCTAACCTGAATGCCTTCTCTAATGAATCAAGTTACCAAAGGCGAACATCATGTTGGATATTATCCTTTAAAGACCCTATGAACACATCAATCCTATGCTCCTCTGGAATATCTTTTACCCTTATGTTCAATTTTTGGAACTCCTCAATGTGCTCCATTATTGAACCCTTTTGTTTGAGACTTATCATTTGGCTAAAAAAGGTGTTGCTTTTTGTATCCTCATAATGTGCTACCAATTCTTCCGTAAAAATTGCCCAAGTGATAAATTGTTTACGAGAGCAAAGCCATTGATACCATACAAACTGATTTGGTTCCAAATATAAAGTTGCCATACATACCTTTTGTGTGTTATGCACATTATTGAGATCGAAAAATTGCTCCATCTGTAATATCCATGTTGCAGGATCCTTGCCATCAAACTTCCTCATATCGATTTTTCGAATACGGTGGGTCTTCGATCCAATATTAGAGTCTATGAAATCATGATTAACATTTCTTTTTTTCTCATCATGAGTTTCCTTTACTACCCTTTTACCGTAGTAAGCATTTCTTGTAGAAGCTTTGTTAAATCTGTCTTCAAATCTGTCTTCAAATATTCCATGCCTATCTTCAAATCTTCCATGCTTGTCTTTAAACCATCCATCTTAGCTTCTACATCTGTCTTTAAACCATCCATCTTAGATTCTGTTGATTTTTGTGCAAGTGACAGTTGTTGCACTTGGTCTTGTAATTATGATATATCATGTTGCATTTATTCCTCTTCTTCATGAGTCATGCTAGAGCTTCCAGGTTGCCTACTAGGTGTTTGCATTTTCTTTCTTCGGGGAATCAATTACCAATAATAATCCTTTACTATGGCCTATGAATTCCTTCAAACTAATTTTTCAAACCAATCTTATGCAAAAAATTTAAAAAAACTACACACCTCTTTTTTACTTTGTAGGAGCCTGATATTGAATCTGATGTATCCCTGTAATTTCGGATCATCCAGTTCTGAAATTGAGATCTATGGTAGCCCTATGTGTCCTATTTCCAATTCCACCAGTCTGATCCAAATTGGATTCTCCAAGAAAGAGATGTGAAATCTCCCATAGTGACCTGATTATAGACTAGTTCAGTAGAGCGAACTTGTACGACGTGCCACGAGTCACTGTTTCAACCTTTAGCTCTAAAAATTATATAGAAGAAACTACAGTCCATCTTCTTTCTTCATCTTCTTACAAAATTTCAATCCAATTCTCAGAGAAAAAGTTATGACAAGTTTCCGCAGGTCACCTGTTTGGAATGTAATTCAGGAGTCCGCAAAAAGCCCAACTTCCTCAGATCATATCTCCACAAATATAATGCAAAAAGCTCTGAAATTCAGACAGATTTAGCGCGATGTCTTCTCAAATGGGTATTTTTTTCAAATTTCAAAACATCGCAGAACAAACATTATAGCGAAAATTCCACGATGAGCTGTTTGGAGCAGCGAAACCTAGAATCCAAAGCTTCGATACCAAATGTTATGAAACCAGCTCAAGAAAAAGATAGAAAAGATAGATCAATGCCTTAAAATACAACCTCTTCAAGGGGGCAACCTCCTTTACATTACATAAATGAACAATTCTTGGATGATTCAAATGACAAAACCTTCTTTCTATATATAGGAGTCTAAGGAGTCACAATATAACCGAGCCGACCTAACAATAATAATATAAAGGCACAAAAATAACACGAGGGATTCTATGGGGCACAGTAATAACAATATGGGGCACAACAATATTAATAAGGGGTACAACTACCATAGTAATGGGGTAATCACTAGTATTATAGGGACCCAACAAAGTTTTAGATTTAGCTCCACTAACTCTAGAGTACTCGTGATATGAAAATTTTGAAAGTAGTACTAATCCTAGTAGTATTTTTATAGAAAAATCAATATCTCTCCTAGAAAGTAGTCCTAGTATTTTCTTCAAAGCACATCACTAATATTTCATAGTAGTGGATTCTCTTCCATCTTATACCTACCATATTCTAATTCACTAGTCATATTGACTACATACAAGTCACACCCCTTCTTGCTCTAGCTTTTCACTTGTAATAATGATATTTTCCTAACGATGAAAAGATTCTTTATTCCATTCAACTTCACTCTCTCTGTTGTGTCAGTTTGTCATTGTAGAAAATTTCTATAGCATTTGATTTTAGTTTTATGGGAGCTAGTTATTCCATGATGAATAACACATTATATGACCCCAATTATAATAGGTTGAGATCAATTGATGTGTAAATATTTCTTACCATCACTCGGAATGATTTCACCATGTCTTGCACTCACATTTTGGTTCTCATGTCTAACTAAACCAAACATGGATTCTCAAGGGATTTCTATTATAGAGTACATTTGTCTACGCTCTTTATGTTGACATAACCAAAATTAGAACTTGGGTCAATCAAAATTGAAAGAGTTTGTTTAGTAATGATAACTTCTATCTAAGTAACTAAATCTTGATGATTTCCTTACACGTTGTCCAATGTGGCATGGATTCATGTCATGCTCTAAGCCACATCATTCAATTTACTACTTATTGCACATTATACAATCTTGGGCCATTATATTGTTGTTGCAGAAAATATTTTCACTGGTGGTTTTATCAATATGTCCAACATTATATGGGTCCTCTTTTGTACACCTCATTTTACTCCCTTGCATGCTTAGAGGGTTTATCTATACTAGAAATAGTAGATATTTGTTGGAACTCACCCTTGGTAGGAGTGGCGAACTCCACATTCCTTTGCCTTGGCTGATTTCCTGATGATTTCTTCCTTTTCCCTTAAAGATTGTCTTAACTTTTCCTTTGCAATCAGTTCAGAACTCAGACTTACTAGAATTATTCATAGAAGTACTTAGCCTTTTAGAATGTCTCCTCTAATGTTTTTGGTTTATCAATCTCAAGTTTCTCTCTATAAGTTTTTCATAACCCACTAACGTACCTTATAATTTTTACTTTATCCTCTCATATATATGGAAGATAAATCAAAAACTCAAAAAATATATTAGTGTAATCAGATGTGTGAGTTGTCTAATTTTATGCTAATGAAATTCTTTAACCCTATTTTCATAATAAATATTAGATAGGTACTTCGCGTGGAAATATCTATCAAATATTCTCCAAGAAAATGATTTCTCTCTAATTTCCTTAACATTTCCGATTCTTCTCACCATATATCAAGCTTTTCCTTGGAGCTAAAACTGGCCCCTCTACCCTTCATGTTCTGAGAGTAGTCATGCAACCTCAAGTATTTCTTCGTTTTCAATAGCCATGCTTCTACATCTTCCATCTTCTTGATTTCTCCATCAAACATATGAGTTTTGGTTTCGTGAATTCCTCTTCTAGTAAGATTTTCTCATTGCTCCTATACTGATGTCATCTCCTAGTTATAACACTAGATAATTTCTCATGGCTATCTCGTTGTTGTTCACTCTAGAGGGATGAGTGGATTTTCTCCTTTCATTGTATCTTTACTTCGTTATTTATGCTTCTTCTTTGACTTAATGCATTTTTCTCTATTAGCATCCAATCCATGCTTCCATAATCATGATGCACCTTTCTCTGATTTATGTTTACTTAGGTAGTTGGCACCATGTCTGTGTTTCTTTTCTCATTGTAGATATCATCAGTCTTATAAAATAATTGCAGTTACTTATGATTTGATCTCTTGATTTTATTTTTTCTTATCTTCTTTATAGCTTGCCAACTAAGCTCTTAAGCCCTTCAAGGTGTCAATACATTTATGGAATTCTTCTTCCCACCTCTTCCCAAATGAATCTTCCCGATAATGATAGGATCTACCAATGTTCTGCTAAAACATTATGCTAATCATTACTTGGTTTCCTTATTGTATCTTTCTTTCTTGTCATGTATTTTAACATACATATTATTGTTAGTTAAATCAAACATAATTACAAATATACATTGATCACGTTGGTGTGTTTGAAACAAAGATGCTGATGTGAATCTAGTTTAAACATCAACTCTTATGTTAGCATACAAGTTTGAAAGAAAAATAACATGTCATAATTTTTTTATCGAAAATTCATATCAATTATGATTCTAAAATTAGTACACATGTGTATCCAACAATTAAGCATGAGGTTAAATTTTTTTATATATTTCTTAACATGACTTCCAACATATCTTTTTTATGGACCATTCATTCTGAGTGTTAAACCTAGTCTTTGACACCATATTGTAATGTTACCTCTCGGTCCCTTGAAATCTTCTAAGGTGTGGGAGGTGTTAAATTATAAGTTTACCCAATCTATAAATTATGTTATGAAGATGGGGTTATAAAAATCCTCTTTTTCCCAACTTAATCAAAACTAAGAACTAATACTCCAATGGAACTCATCTCATCAAGATCTTTGTAGTGATATGAATTTTATTTTAATCCGACTCTTGGATCGAAAGTTATACCAATTTTATGTTTAAATAATTAAATTGTGTCACATCAATAAGGGACTACCATGTGGCATCCACGTGTGATCCATGTCTCCCTACCATGTCATTGAAAAAATGAACAAGATGCCCACATGGCCAATACAGAGGCTTTGTGTCATTGTCCACCTCATCCAAAGCTTGTGGGTTCCACTAGGCCTGAGTCCTTAATATTAGTCTTATACCAAATTATTTTTAATTAATTAAGTTGTTCCACATTAGTAAACAACTACCATATCACATCCACATGTGACTCACATCTCCCTGCCATGTCACCTAGAGTAGTCCCACATTACTCACAAACCCAAAATGGTGCCCGCATGGCCATCACCAAGCATTTGTGACACTTTTCACCTCATGTCGAGCTTGTGCGTCCCACCATTCCTAATCCCATGCAATGAATTCTCATTATATCTATCTCCAAAGGAAATCAGGAGTGCAAACCCTATTCGTTACTGACACAACCCCCAAACCCCTAGACCTTTGGATCACATGCAAACTCCATAGAAAATCTAGTCTTGGTACCATGTTGGATTTTGCATGTGTAATCTCAAAAATAACTGAATATCCCATTTCGGATACAAGAACTTCATATGGGAAAATGAAACATTGAATAGATGTTCACCCAAACAGGGCCCACCGTTGTTAAAATACACTTTCCATGAAAATTTGACTAAATTGTGATTAATTTCATGTCTAAAGTTTCCATTGCATGTCCAAACATATGCCATGAGCTATCAAATGCATTTGAAAGGTTAAACTAGAATCCATCATGTTCATGTATTTAGATGAAAACCATTTTTGGAGATTAAAAGTATCCATCCTAGATACAAGTCTACGAAGAGACCATACATCACCAGATACAAAGTCTAGATTATAAAAAAAATTGTAAGAAAGGAATTTTAGGGAATCCTATCAATTTTCCTTAATGAAAAACATCTAACAAGAACACCAAATTCCAAGGACAAGTTCAAAGCTCTAAAAATTGACTTTCAAGAGTTTTAACTATGACCATAAATGACATACTAATAGTAGCAAAGCTACCATATATCATATCCTAGGAAAACGAAACAATGGCTCCGAAAGACATATTTAATAGGAAAGCCACAAACAGTGCTTACTCTATGAGGTCAGCAGTTTACCATGACGTACTTGTGTTCGAAACCATAACATTCCTAAATTTCTCTTAAAATTAGTAACAATTATTGTTGAACTGAAGCTTTATTTAGCATATAGTAAATGGATTATTTTCATATCATGTGGGATAATCTACAATATTAAATAGATCATTTATCCATCCGATTAATTAACATATCATATAAATGAAAACATTTGCATTAATAGGTTGAGTGAGGGGATTTAAACAACAAATATTGTTCATGTTAATAGCTCCATGGTTCATGAAGTTAATAGAAACCACATAGATCCAGGAGTTTAGCATAGTGATGAAGGCACAATAATAAAATAATTTGTGTTGAACCTACAATAATCTCAACAACCTTCCATATGTGGGGATGATGCATAAATTGGCATATCACATACTAGACATTTTCACCTACCATAGTTAAAATGGACACAATAATTATACTTATTTTTTTAACTTGATATGGTTAGAAACTAAAGGAGGGACTTCATGTCTCCACCCAACCATAGACGAGCTTCACTATAATGTTTCCTCTACCTAACCACCCCGAAGTTCGATTTAGACATTGAGAAGTTACTTGCTCAAGGGAATTTCACACCACAATTCAACCAAACAAAGAAGAAAATGAGTCCACTATAAAGGTGGTTTATCAACTACTGTTTTGAAGTAAGTACCACAATGACTCCCTCTCTCTCTTTGTGAGATTAACCACATGAATTCACCCCTATATTGGCTATACTACTACTCAATTATAAGAGATTGGATATATTATATAGTTTCTTTATCGACTATATCTTCATGGAAATATTTCCT
>APFE031493246.1:299137-309137 GCA_000404065.3 Pinus taeda | reverse complement strand
ACTCTATAGAATTTTTCATCTTTTCCACCTCTTAAAAATATAATAATTTAAAGAAAACGATTTTCTTACCTTTTTAAAGTGTACATTATCACATATATAAATCATTATATGATTACTCTATGTTCAATTATATAAAACATTCTCAACCTAAAGAAAATTGTCATTAAAATATTATAGTTACATTTATAGCCAAGAAAGTTCTAATTTGAAAACAATTATTACACTATAGATTTTTTCATCTTTTCAACCCCTTAAAAATATAATAATTTAAAAAAACTGATTTTCTTACCTTTTTAAAGTGTACATTATTACATATATAAATTATTATATGATTACTCTATGTTCAACTATACAAAACACTCTCAACCTAAAACAAATTGTCATTGAAATATTTTGGTTACATTTATAGATAACAAAGTTCTAATTTGAAAACATTTATTACACTATAGATTTTTTCATCTTTTCAACCTCTTAAAAATATAATAATTAAAAAAAAACTGATTTTCTTACCTTTTTAAAGTGTACATTATCACATATATAAATTATTATATGATTACTCTTTGTTTAATTATATCTTGGAACTCTATGCAATAATACCTTGAATTTTCACAATAATATTTAAAAAAACATAGCTATCACATGAATAACAAAGTAAAAGAACATAGTCTAAAAAGATGAAACAATAAGTAATAATAATTAGTTAATAAGTCCACTAATAATTCCACTAAGAATTCCCAATAGCTAGTAAAAATACAAGGACATAATCGTATTTCCCTTCAATATACCAAAATGGTAGAGCTGTTTTCACTAATAGAAAATAAAAAATAAAATGAAAAGGAAAAAACTCAATGAATATATATATATATATATATATATATATATAATATATATATATAAAAGACAGCTTTGATATTTTTCTTTGAATTTTGTTAAACATTTCTTTGAGCCCCTACAATCAAGTAATAAAAATGAAAAGCCATTGAGATCTATCCTTAACCTGTTTGAAGCCCATTGAGGCATAGTCCATTAAACACATTAATGGACAATTTAGTAGTACTACTTATCTGAGGTTGTTGAATAAACACATTCAATTACATAGTTGGGCTTTTTGAAATCATACAGTCGATAAATATCAAAGTAAAAGCCAGATGGTACAGTTCTTGCGTAAACATTTTATCCACATTAATCCTTCTCTATCCATGGGAGGAGCTCATAGTCCATTAAACACATTAATGGGAAAATTAGTAGTACTATTTATCTGAGGCTGTTGAATTAATACATTCAATCACGCAGTTGGGCTTCTTCAAAACAAGCAGTCGATAAATATCGAAGTAAAAGCTAGATTTCACAGTTCTTTCGTAAACATTTTATCCACATTAATCCTTCTCTATCCATGGGGAGGAGCTCATAGTCCACTAAACACATCAATGTACAATTTAGTAGTACTACTTATCTGAGGCTATTGAATAAACACATTCAATTACGCAATTGGGCTTCTGGAGAAACATACAGTCGATAAATATCGAAGTAAAAGCCAGATTGTACAGTTCTTGCGTAAACATTTTATCCACATTAATCGTTCTCTATCCATGGGGAGGAGCTCAAGCCCTTTTACGGTTCTTGCACTACACTACAAAAACATATACATAATAGTCATTTTTATTAATTAAAACAAATGTCACACCACATCAAACATTAAAATATACAACCTTTACTATGCAGCATGACTATTTCTTAAATTGTTGCTAAACCTGCACTCTTCTGCTTTGCTATCATATGAGCAGTTGCTCGACTATTGTCCCACTGCACTACAGTTTGCGATATACAAACACATTGAACGTAGCACGTTCAGTGCAGTGCATCTCTTTGCCATCTGATGTTAGTCATGAAAAATTGCTCTATTCTAGCAACCAAAGATATACATCCCACATTAGATTGATACTTAAACCTAAGTACCTTGTTTCCGCATTTACTTAAATTACACTTATTGCATTGACAAATCTACTTAACCCAAGTTTATTAAATTAACACCTCTATCCCATTTTCCATGTAAAAAGGGTTTATCATACAATGAGCAACAATATTTTGTAAATGAATATGAAAAGCCAAACGCAGGATCTCTTCTATTGTGCTATTTAACTCCAATCATACCTTCGTGGAAAAGAAATCTGCTATCTCTTTAGCTTGTTTTTGGATTGTAGATGTGAACAATAATGCTATGAACATAATATTATAATTTAGAAAATGGTTTTATATCATAAATAAAGATTGAAAGCAAAAAATATGATACATAATACTGCATAACAATTTCGCTTCCATTGAACATTATCACTATTCCTGCACCATATGCACTCCACTCGTTAAATGACTCCCATAGATCACCAAGGCCGAAGAAGGGCATGGATTCGACGTCACAATCCTTCCATCCTTTCATGCATGTCAGTGAAATGAAGAATTATTCCCATTAATTAATGAAAACCCAACGAAAGAACCACTAAAACATTCTGTTCTTGAAAATACAGTGTTCATAACCAAAGATATAAAAATTCCCAAATGTACATCCAACTACAAGCCAAACATTACTAGGGGAGAATAAATACACTTTAAATATTAAAAAATTACTAGAAATAGAATAGATGCTCATCGAAATAGGATTTCACAACAGGTACCTTTGCAGATACTGAAAAGTAAATGCAGTAGATTCCAGAAAACTATACGGATTACAATAACAAGCCTTCCATCCCGAAGCAGCAGAAACAGGGGATTCTGAGTCATTTTATAAAAATAGGATACTATAGCTTATACTTGGTAGCACAATTGGAAATCACCATATTATCAAGTGTTATGTAAACCATGAAATCAAGGTTCAAATTCCTCAAGAAAAAATAACTAAAATTAAGTACATATGCAAGGTTAGAAAATCATTTTCTTTTCCCTCAATAAACTCATACATCTATAAGTTTCTACCTACAACATGGTACTTTGATCACCTTTTTATCATTTTTTTATAAACGGATAACATTAATATCTAAAATGATTTATGTCATTATTTTCAAACAAAGAATGTTTTGAGATGTAATTATTTTTAAACAAAGAATGTTTTGAGATCTTTCCATGCAAATGGTACTTTTCATCTTTTGTATCTATATTATCTACATAATTTAATATGGACACTTAAGTGATATTTTGCATACTAGTAACAACCACGTTACATGAACATCCCATGTGGGTGACGTATTAAGAGGCAAAGAATTGTACCAAATTACTTTTGGAAAGAAAAATATTCAACTATGTTGAAAAGATAGTTAAATGAGATAATCATAAAGATGAAACATATGGATTAATTGAAATATCCATTTCAATTAACTTTTTTCCAAGAAAAATCATCTTTTCTCTTAGTCTTAAAATAATAATGAGATTCAATACAACAATATTCCAAAAGAAATATTCATTACAAAAATATATCTCATCATCATGTTACTAACAATAAATTCAACTTGAGTGAAACTAATAATAATAGTCGTCGATTTTGGTTTCACCTTCAAAAACTTATAAGTAAAATGAAACTGGGAAAATGCATATTTAATCAATAAAATGTGATGCATGCATGTTCTAAGAATTATATAATGTCTTCCAGTCTTAATGATTTCTCTTTTGGTAATAATTAATTGTATAAATTTAAAATACTTTATTTTATTTTATACTTAAATATTTTCCAATTGATATGACGAATGAATGATACATCTATGTCAGATTAATCCCTTCCTCGTAAATATGTAACTTGTCTATTAAATCCACAACACTTAATTGAACGATGTTTATATTTTATGTGAATTAATTGAATTGTCCACCTCTCTTAATTTATAGCATAGCTTGACATTTAAAAAATTGATTACCAAAACACAATGCTAAATAAAATATTTTAACAAATAAAACTTAAGTGATGTTTTTTTTAGAATCAAATAATATCTTCGGTTGAGATTTTCTGTTTATTAAATTTAGCAAAAATCTCATGTATGTGACAGCGATAGGATTTGTTGTTAAATTAGCTCCATTTATTCTTGAGGAGGAGTTATTGCATCCTATATTTGTTTTGAGAGAATTTATGATTCAGTTTTATGCTCCCAGCTATAAAAATGTAAGCCCGTAGAGGAAATTTGAGCTGAGAGTGTGTGAGGAACTAAATTGTTGTAATCTCCTATTGAATAATAAGATTGTCGATGCTTCTGTTTGGTGGATGTAGCCCAAATTGGTTGGGTGAACCACGTTAAAATATTTGTGTTATTTTTTATGATTTTGTGTGTACTATGTATGCTTATTTAAATTTATGCTCCAACAATTGGTATGAGAGCATGTTGTGGAGCTGGTACGTGTGACAGAGACGCCAAGCCTGCTGCGGAAGGAGGAATGTTGTGGAGTTGTGCTGTTGGTGCGGTTTTGTCACGAATCGCGCCAATTTGGAGCTAAAAGAAGGGTTGGCGCAGTTTATTCAAGAACAGTCGCACCAATTGGCGCGGTTTTGAGCATTATAATGGCGCCAATGTGCCAGAAAGTGTTATTGGCATGGAAACGCAAGGATTAATCATGCCAATTTCGTCCCTTGCATCCATTTTGTTTGTGGTGCGGATCTTCCGCCGTCGAGGAGTGCCAAGCCTCTTTCTCTTTGGCAAAAGTGCAATTTGTGTTTTGAAATTGTAATATGCCATGACATGGTACGACAGAGGCATTTTATTATAAGGTAAAGGCATTATAGTATAAAGCAAAGGCATTTTGAATAAAAACTTCATTTATTAGAAAAGTTGGAATTGGATATTTTGTGTGTTACAACATGGTAAAAACTCAAAGTGCTCGTTTTGAGATCGAGAAGTTCAATGGCAAAAACAACTTCGAAATCTGGAAAGTGAAGATGTATGATCTACTTGTGCAATAAGGCATGGCGAAGGCTTTGTTGGGAAAATCCAAATAGCCTTACACCATGACAGATGATGAATGGAGCGAATTGGATGAAAGAGCATTGAGCGAAAACTGCTGCTGGTTTGTGGACAAAGCTTGAGAAGCTGTACATAACAAAATCCTTAACCAATAGGATTCTTCTTAAGCGACAGTTGTACTGTTTGTGCATGAAGGAAGGTACATCTATTACTGATCATTTGAATACCTTTAATACTCTCCTGGTGCAGTTAGAAAGTATAGAAGTAAAATTTGAATCAGAAGATAAATCTATAACTTTATTATGCTCGTTGCCCAAGTCATGGGATCATTTTGTTACTTCTATAAATCTTAGTTCATTAGAAACCCTTGAATTTGATGATGTTGTTGGAGCTTTGTTGTCCGAAGAGACAAGGAAGAGGTTGAGTTTAGAAACCTCTACATCAGAAGCAATGATGGTCAGAGGTCGTTCTAAAGAAAGACGCTTCAGTAAACACAACGACTCGCGTTCAAAATCAAAAGGGAAGAAGAGTAAGGTAAAGTGCTGGTTTTGTGGCAAATCGGAACATTTGAAGAAGGACTGTTGGAAGAGGCAGGAAACATCCAAAGAAGACTCTTCGACAGAGAAGAAAGAAGCAAACACGACAGATACAAGTTCGACGTCCATTTTAGGTATGAGTGATGAAGTGTTATCAGTTAATTTGTCTAATCATGATCAACATTGGCTGTTAGATTCTGGTGCATCAAATGACATGTGCATTCATAGAGAATGGTTTAAAACTTATAAATTAATTAATGATGGCGTCGTTTACATGGGAAATGATGTCACATGTAACATTGTGGGAATTGGAAGCATCCAACTTAAAATGTTTGATGGGACAAATAAAATTCTAACTGATGTAAGACATGTACCTGAATTAAGAAAAAACATCATTTCTCTAGGAGTACTAGAAACTAATGGATATAAAAATTTTATTCAAGGTGGAGTAATGAAAGTTTATAAAGTAATTTTACTAGTAAGAAAGCAAAGAAGGTTGGAAATCTTTTTCAGTTAGAAGGAAGAACAGAGTCAGATCATATTTCTACAGTATCTGAAAACGACAGTAATTCTATTTGTTTATGGCATCAAAGGTTGGGCCATATGAGCAAAAGAGGTTTAAAGATTTTATCTGATCGTAAGTTACTTCCTAATTTAAAGTCTGTTAAGTTAGATTTCTGCAAACATTGTCTACTTGGGAAACAAAGCAAGTAGAAGTTTAAAACTGGAAAACATACTAGTAATGGAATCCTTGATTATATCCATTCTGATGTTTGGGGTCCATCTCCTACAACCTCATATGGAGGATCATCATATTTTGTATCTTTTATTGATGATTTCTCTAGAAACGTGTGGGTCTACATGTTAAAGAAGAAGTCTGATGTATTTACAATTTTCAAATAGTTTAAAGCATTAGTTGAAAACATC
Organism: Pinus taeda; assembly: GCA_000404065.3. NCBI lineage: Eukaryota > Viridiplantae > Streptophyta > Pinopsida > Pinales > Pinaceae > Pinus > Pinus taeda. Next base: position 302,743 of record APFE031493246.1, on the reverse strand, counting down.
ACTGGAAGAACCATTAAATGTTTAAGAACTGAAAATGGTGGTGAGTTTACTTCAAATGAATTTGATAATTATCGCAAGGACGCTGGGATCGAAATACATAAAACCATTGTATATACTCCTCAGCAAAATGTAGTTGTTGAGTGCATGAACAAGACTCTTTTAGAGAGAGCAAGAAGTATGCTTAGTAACGCCAATTTGTAGAAGGAATTGAGGAGAGAAGCAGTGTCTACAACTTGATATTTGATAAATCGATCACCATCAACTGCAATAGGATGAAAAATTCCTCAAGAGGTATGGAAAGGTCATCCTTGTTATTATTCTAAACTTAAAGTTTTTGGTTATGATGCATATGCTCTAGTTCCGAAACATCATCGTTCTAAATTAGATCCTAAATCAAAAAGATATATCTTTGTTGGATATGGTGGTGGGACTAAGGGATATAGATTGTGGGATCCTACTACTCACAAGATCATCATTAACAAAGATGTTAAATTTAATGAATCTTCACTTGAAAATCCAGATGTAGATGATAAATTGAAACAGGATAATGTATCTAATCTTCAACAAATTCAGTTTGAAACCAGTTCAAATACTGATGATAGTCAAGATGAACATGTCTTAGATGCAAGTCATGAACAAGTTTCAGATGCAGATCATGAACATGTTTCAGATGCAGATCATGAAGAAGTTCCTATAGATAATAATCAACAAATTTTGGAAGTACTAGAAACAACTTTAAGGAGGTCCACAAGAATCAAATGTCCTCCTAAAAGGTATGATAATTATGCTACTTCAATTGCTTTAACCGCTAATGATGATGAACCTTTATGCTATCAGGAAACTATAGAAGGTTCTAAAAGTGAAAAGTGGAAAGAAGCTATGAAGGACGAGATGATGGCATTAGTCAAGAATGGCACATGGGATCTGGTAGAACTTCCTAAAGACAGAAAAACTGTGGGATGTAAATTGTTTTACAAATTGAAAAGGGGTGTTGATAATACAGAGGATAGGTACAAAGCAAGGCTGGTCGCAAAAGGTTTTTCTCAGAAAGAAGGCATTGATTTTCATGAGATATTTTCACCAGTTGTAAAAATTGTTTCAATTCAAATTGTATTAGCATTAGTTTCTTTACTTGATTTAGAATTACAGCAACGAGATGTTAAAACTGCATTTTTACATGGAGATTTAGATGAGGAAGTTTACATGGAACAACCGGAAGGGTTTGTTCAAAATCACAATAAGAAATTTGTCTGCAGACTCAAGAAATCATTGTATGGTCTGAAGCAGTCGACTCGACAGTGGTACAAGAAATTTGATTCTTTCATGATGAGTCAAAATTATATAAGAAGTGAATATGATCATTGTGTTTACTTTAAGCAATTAAGTAATGGCATGTTCATTATCTTAGTGTTGTATGTTGACAATATGCTTTTAGCATGCAAAAACATAATAGAGATCAACATGTTAAAGGCTCAAATGGCTAGGACATTTGATATGAAAAATCTAGGAGCAGCAGGACAGATTTTGGGCATGGAGATTTTCAGAGACACGAGCAATGGTAAGCTGTGGCTATCACAACAGAAGTATATTGAGAAAATACTCTTGAAGTTTGGTATGAACAATGTGAAGCCTGTTTCAGTCCCTTTAGCTTCCCATTTTAAGCTTTCTTCTAGTTTATGTCCTAATACAAATGAAGAAAAAGAATATATGTCTCGAATTCTGTATGCCAATGTAGTAGGTTGTTTGATGTATGCGATGGTTTGTACTCGACTAGATATTTCACATGCAGTTGGGGTTGTCAACAGGTATATGGAAAATCCAGGAAAAGAACACTGGTCATTAGTGAAATGGGTGCTTCGGTATTTGAGAGGCACAAGTGATTATTGTATCACTTATAACAGGAGTAGTGAATTTGTTTGCGGATATGTTGATTCCGATTTTGAAGGTGATTTGGATAAGAGAAGGTCAACATCAGGGTAAGTCTTTACTCTTACAGGTGGAGCTATTAGCTGGATGTCAAAGCTACAGAGCATTGTTGCTTTATCCACTACTGAAGCAAAATACATAGCTGCTTCACATGCTTGCAAAGAAGCGATTTGGTTGAAAGGTTTGTTTGGTAAGTTTGGTAGGTTACACGACAACATCAAGTTATTTTGTGATAGTCAAAGTGCAATTCATTTGGCTAAGAATCGAACCTATTATAGTAATTCAAGCATATACCTATCAAGTACCATTTTGTAAGACAGGTATCACGGAAAGGGGTGTATCTCTTGAAAAAGTGCATACAAAGGAGAACTCTGCAGACATGTTCACGAAACCAGTTTTGTTAGAGAATATACGTTGGTGTCTGTCTTCTCTTGGCTTGCAGAAAAGACAAAATAATAAAGAAATAGAGTATTAGGCTAATTGTTGTCAAGGTGGAGATTGTTGAGATTTTCTGTTCATTAAATTTGGCAAAAATCTCATGTATGTGACAATAATAGGATTTGTTGCTAAATTAGCTCCATTTATTCTTGAGGAGGAGTTATTGCATCCTATATTTGTTGTGAGAGAATATATGATTCAGTTTTATACTCCCAGCTATAAAAATGTAAGCCCATAGAGAAAATTTTCCTTTGTTTGGTGGATGTAGCTCAGATTTGTTGGGTGAACCATGTTAAAATCTTTATGTTATTTTTTATGATTTTGTGTGCTGTGTATGCTTATTTAAATTTCCGCTGTACATTGTTTGCTTCAACATCTTCGGTTACTAGTGATTCCTTTACATTGAATATTACTTATATAAATTGAAAACTCTTAAACCTTTACTTGAAATTGTAAAATTTATATTAAAAATAATTATATGGATATGTTATATCAAACCTTTATTCAGATGATTAAGTAACTTATCTATTGGATCACGCCACTTAATCCAATGATCGTAATGTTCATTTTATTATTTTGTTTATGGGATCAAAATTAAGTCACTACATGACCTTTGCAGTTAGGTAATCTCTACTTTATTGTATTTATGACAATAGCTGAATTATTTATAGCAATTGCGTGTTTCAAAGGAGGTATATCATGTTCACAACTAAAGGCGAAATACATTAAATAGAAAAGGAATCAGAATAATAATATGATAACATTTCCAGGGAGAATAGAAAAAAAAATTCTAAAAGATGGGTTTTTTCTAAATAATGCCATTTAGGAACAAGAACATCTCAAATTACTTATAAAAAATTAAGAGATAAAAGCAATGTAGAAAGTGAAGGCAACGCAGAAAACAAAAACACAATTGTAACTTCACCTTGCGGACCATGTAACCCATACTCTCTATTCTGCAAACTTAATGTAAGCCAAATCGAGACCGTAAGAAACCTGTCCCTCTTGTTTTAATGTTTGGTGCAGTTTTCCATTTAAATTGTTACACTGACAAGAAGGATCGAAGATGCATTCCCTATAAATTCCATCACCCAAATAATTTATAATAGGAAAAGCTCACTACCTTTATTTCTTAATATTATTGTGTATATGCCTGATTTAATATTTACTACATTGTCATTGCAGATCTGAAGGTCATTTTCTATATGTCCGTCCCTCATTATCATATTGTCCATTTTTTTA
>APFE031493246.1:258929-296762 GCA_000404065.3 Pinus taeda | reverse complement strand
AACTTGGCTAAGAGAGGGTTGATCATAATTGTCCGATAATTAGAGGGGTTATTTGTATCCCCACTTTTAAAAATAGGGATAATGAGGCTCTGAGTCAAAGGTTTAGGGAACCCTTGCTTGACTGCTTGATTGAAAAGCTTGTGGATGTGGGGGATGAGGACAGGACGTCCAATTTTTAATATTTCCGCCTGGTAACCTTCAATGTCCTTAGCTTTCCCATTAGCGAGGCGATTAACCCCAAACTTAATGTCTTCTAAAGAGAAAACTTCTTTCGTTGTGAGCATGGTTTCCAAATTATCCATGACTTTTGGAGATTCATAAAGCTTTTTAAGATAGGAACTCCAATCATGAAGAGCAATTTTATTATTATCTAATCTTCCTAGTCAAAATCTGCCTCCAAAATTTCTTAGGAGCTACCTTAGAGAGGTGTAAAAAATTCTCTTGTCTTTGATGAATATACTACCTCTTTTTCCTTTTAATTAGGGCTTTGTATATTGACATATGAAATTTTTATTTATAAAACTAGAAACATTTTATTAATGTAGGAATAGATATATTTAATTATACAATAAATTTATATAATTATTGATTTAATAAATTCAATTTTAAAATAATTACATTATCAACTAAAAATAAATATATCTTTTAAACTTCTGACTTTAAATTTGAACTTGTTTATTATTTTACAATTATTATGATTAATGTGAAATAAATTCAACTGAAGTGAAATAAATCCTTCCAAACTGACATTCTAATAACAATAAGGATTATAAATAAACTCTTTCAAACCACAAACCATATTCACTCCGCACAAGATAATAAACTGCATATAAGAAATAAATCCTTCCAAACTGACATTCTAATAACAATAAGGATTATAAATAAACTCTTTCAAACCACAAACCATATTCACTCCGCACAAGATAATAAACTGCATATAAGAAAGCTTCTGGACATTTTCAAGTGATTATACATATCGAGGCATTATTTCCACTCAGAATAACATTTGACAAACATTGTGGTTTACAATACAAACTTATTATAACATTAATCCCGTTGACCATGCTTAAATATATGTTTCAAGTCATACTCTGGCTGAACTTCTGTGTTGGAGTAACTTAACCAACATTGTTAAGCGCTTATTTACCAAATAATTAGTATACAACTGTAGCCACACTGATAATAGGCTTTATCCGGATCCATCGCAACTGGATGCCATTTACCTTATATATAAATGCCTATAGTAAAAACTAGTAACTTTATATGACAAGTGCTGATAACACCAAAACTTTAATGACAATACATATATGAAATGTGTACTGGATATATCATATTCAAGGGCACCTAGGTTTGTTGTCATGGATCTTCGGGCTGGCACAACATTGGCAGAGATCCTGGTTTCCATATGTACCAGGAGAAACACACTTGCATTTGGCACAGCATGTACCACAAGATTTTAAGCATACGTTCTGGCGGGATGATTCTTTGCATCATCCTGTGCAGTCTTCCTTACAATCTGAGTTGAGTTGACCGATCCAGAAAAGAATTAGTGATGCCCCGGCTGAGCGTCGAATTCATCAGAAAAAGCTAAAGCAACAAACAATAATAGCAGCAATAAATGCTAAAGATCTGCTGGGAATTCACGATATCAACCTAAAACATCAAGAATAAACATTTATGGTCATGAGTTTCACAACAAAAAGTTACAGTAACAAAAAGTTCCATTTATTCTCGTTTAAACTGTGTAACTCCAATTATTTATGATTCATTTTTGTAATATAATTTTATTTAACTTATTAATACTGAGGAGAGAAAATCCTATTCTCCAATATTTTTTTCTCTTCATTTTTGTGATGATCATAATCAAACCCTAAAGTCCAGTAAACCATGACAGGAAGCAAGTGGCAGAAAGGTAGAATTTTAACATAAATCAATACATTTCTTAACTCGCTAGTTTGGTTGTGGCTGTAAATCCCAAGACATTTAGGCCAACGTCAATACAACTTGCATAATTTCCACTCACCAATTTCGAGTTTGTTATCTGCTACGCATCGTAAGTTGCGTTGTGTTACTGCTGTGCACTCTCAGGTGAATCTAAGCCATTGCCAACTGGGCCTATGTTATGCGCAGAAAGTTGGATTTAGGCAATCGCCATCTGGGTATCTACCATGCACTGTGAGCTGGCCCCAGGCCATTGACAGCTTGCATATCATCCAGTGTAAATAAAAGCCTCTTCCTTATATGGGTGCGCTGAGTGCACCAAAATATGAATGTAGTTAATGAAGTCGTGCAAGAAACTTCGGCCGGAAATATCCACTAGCATAATCCTATTTTAATAGTCGAATCATGAATGTATACGCGTGAGAATGCTCAACATACGACTTCAAAATAAGTTGGACTCGATTTCATCGCCATTCTTACCCTTTTGCTGTATTCTTACCCCTTTTTACGTGTTATATATATTCCGAAATGTTAATATCACAAGTTTGTTGGCCCACTCTACGTGGTTTTTCTAACTTGATGAAACGTTCAAAATATATTTAAAACCATTAAAATTTATAATTTAATTAAAATTGTATAATCAAATATATATATATTCAATTCAATTCAACGATATTAAAAAAAAATAGCAAAAGAAGTCATGATTCAAACAAAAAAATGTGCAACCACCAGCAAATGAATCTCTCTAGAATGAAGTAGATTTTTTGAAAGTTGTTCTTGAAATGCTACAATTGGAAAATTAGTTTATATGTTCAAGAAGTTAGATTCTCTCAACATCCTAGGTATTCCTCGGAGTATATTATATATTTATATATATATATATATATATATATATATTATATATATAATATATATATAATAATATAATATGTCATTCATGATATATCAAAAAAAACTTATTTAAAATAGCAAAAGAAGTCATGATTCAAACAAAAATTGTGCAGCCATGAGTAAATGAATCTCTCCCAAAAAGAGAAGAATATCTTTAGAAAGTTGTTCTTGAAAGGCTATAATTTGAAAATAGTTTACATGTTTGGAAGTTAGAGCTCTCAACATCCGAGGTATTCTCATAGTATGTATATTATATCTCCCGAATTCTATTGGATTATTTCACAATTTAAATAATCTATTTTAAACATTTTATAATTCAAAATCTATTTATGTTTAACACTATGATCATTCATACGCCTATTGGGCGACCTTCCAGGGGTACACTTGTAACATGAGTGCCCATTGGGGCTTGTCGTGCCTTCACGCACACATTTAACTCTTGCTCATGTCGACCCTGCAATCATTCTAGGTGAGTGTTGAGATTGCTCACACACTCTTAGTTAAATACATGGCTAGGCAAGCTTGGTGCTTGAGTCTAGTTGATTGGGCTATGATGTTGGTAGGGAGGAGAACAAAGCTGCACACAATAGGTTCCATGACAACTCACTCGAGTCACGACCTTAATTGAGCAACCACGTGGACATTTGTGTTCGTTTGGTTTGGGTTAGAGTTGGATTGCTAGCTTTTCCTTGGGATATGGGAACTCGAGTGGTTAGGGCATTGTATTGTTTCCATATCTTCACACCTTCAACAAGGAAACAAAAGCTCCAGGAACTCATACTCGTCAAGTGGGATAAGGATTTTGTGTTTGTAACTTCCTACACTTCTCATAAAAAGAGGGCAGATTTGTCTATGTATATTTGGGCTTGGCCCATTGTTTTCTTACTACTGGGAATTAGCTTTGGTTCTTGTTTGTGGGAGGGTGCTACCCTGAAATATGGTCAACCCTATGGGTGGTTTGGGTGACCATTAGGGCTAGGGATCAGTGTTTATGTTTTCTCTTGCTCTCGGGGTTGTGTTGCTATTTCTTGTGGGTTAATTGGGAGGTGGATGTCATCTGCTCAGCCCAACGACTTCGACTAGTTCGATGTGGTCTCTCCTTGTGTTATCCATTATGTCTTCTGGTTGCAGGTATGTATTCACCTCGGACATTAGGTTCATGGTTTGGGCTATTGTTCTTGTTATTGTCGGTGTTGTGAGTACTATTCTCTCACCCTCCCTTTCAACCTATGGTTATTTCGTGTCATTCTTAGCATGCCCTACCAATGAGGTGGAGCTCACCGAGGGTGGGGCAACACTTCCATGCAAGGTGAGAAAATCCATGGCTTGTCCTCATAGATTTCAGCTAGTCGAGAAACATAGGAAGCTACAACTATCTCTCCAGCTCACTCTCCAGCTCAGATAATGGCTTCTACTACCATGAAGTCCATCATTGAGCATCTTCAGAATCTTCAATTCAACATGGACATTCTCAGGGACTATTGGTATGAATATCGCAATGAGATCATGGCATATATTAACAATATCCAATGCAATCAAAGAGAAATTCTCCAACAATTGGAAAACCATGGTCGTAACCACCATCGCACAAATTACCACTTACGCAGCCTAGAAGCATAGGTGGAACACATATATTTTCATATGCATGATCGTGTTGGCTACTTTAGAGCTCCCCTTGTAAAGCCCTCCAATCCCCCTCCTCGATATGTTGCTATCAGTTCTGGTCATACTTTTGTTTTTTCCAAGTATGCTAAGGCTACAATGCCTCTCAGAAATAATAGTTGTCAAATGTCTTCTATGGTTTCCTCCATTCCCCAATCTCAACATGTCTTGTTAGAATGAGAGAGAGGGAATTGTCAAGATGGTGTTTGTAAAAAATTATTTCCTAAAAATCTAATGATTTTGTATGAACAACGGAAAAAAAGCGTCATGACTATTCATATATTATTATTTACATGTGTACGTGAACAAGTCAAGTACACATCTCGTCCTTCCTCTAAGTGTGTCTTATCTTCATGGAGAAACCATCATAGTATCCCTTACCTCTCTCAGAACCTTTGTAACTACATTTCTAGTTGTCATGCCCAAGTATATACCTCATTTGCAAAATGTATTTAAAATTTTTCTTTAATACTTACGTTTATTTTTAAATTTAAATCTCCCAGTTGAAGAACATATTCTTTTTTTAACCTTGAAATATCATCTTATAGATAAGTCATATATTCTCTAACTATCCATGATTTCCTACCTCATTGCCTTTAATATCTAGGATGAGATCACATGCTAGAAACTTAAGGTGGTTGTGTTAATCCCTATAGCTGCAACTAGACTATCACATTAGTGTAGTAAAAAAGATGACAAACTAATGCACTTATCTTCATTCATATTTTTATAGGTACGACTATATAAAATAAATGGCTGGTAAACCCCCATAGGAATCAAGTGATAATCAACATCAAAACACTTAGATTGTGTTATAATACCATGGTTATCAATACCACATACTTGAAAAACCATAACTCACTTCATATTGCATTTGTTCATATTATATTTTTTCTAATTGAATAATTTGATTAAAAGGGCAAAAGGGCATAACTACTTTGGAAATAATTCTCAATTTTTTATTTGAGTATATTACTATAAATATTCTATAATATTATGTGGAGGTAAAATCCATACTATATACCTAATAAATATTAAGAATTAAATTTAAAATCTAGAAGCCATATTCCAAAATAGACACACCTATCAATGTAAATATTAACAAACAATAATTAAGTTACCATAGTATTGATGGCATTCACATGCTCTCTCATGAGCTCTCCATTATTCATCCTCATTTTGTATAGCTTGTTCAATAGGAAATGTATTCGTATGAGGGACTTAAAAAAATACAAATCCTATAACTTAGCCCATAATTCCTTGATTGTAGCTTTTGCTAAAATATTCAATAATACAAAATTTGAGACACACAACCAAATTGTGCCTTTTGTCTTCTAATCCAAATTTCTTCATTCTTATATTGACATTCCTAGAACTAAGAATTAACAGAAGATATTCTCTAAAATTTTACAATGGAGTTCATCGATATGGCCTATGTCTCTAGATCTGCTTGAACTAATGATTTGATCCATTAATAGGTATTCATGTATACAATTTCATATTTATATCAAACAATGGCCTTCAATCTAGAAAAAATAATGTTTCTTGTCGTAGTAATTAGAAACATGTTTTTGTACTCTCCCAAAAAAGTGGCTTCTCATTTGTAGAGGGACTTGAGTTAGATGAAGGAAATGAAGAAAAGTAGGATACAACATACCAAGAAACTATCAATTTGATCTATTATATCAGACGAATACATTCTTAGAATCAACAAGATCAAAGCGCCTTTGTGGGTATATGCCATGTTGGGGTTCAATCCTTGAAAACCTTGTCTAATATTTCTTCAACATACATCATCAATGAAGATATGATCTTAGGATGTAGCCTATGAAATCATTTTGAATAAGGAGGGAAAAATTAATTGCCTATGATTCACTTAGTTTCCCTGATCTCCTGTTGGAACATCCTACATAGTAATTTTATTTTTTTTAATTCCAATGTGCATATGACTTTATTGTTTCATATATATATATTTTTTTACTTGTAGGATGTAATTTCCACTCACTCTCCAACACTTCTAATTGCTTCAAGCACCTTGTGATGATTGATGTAGAAGCATCCAACTCACCGTAATTGGGCAGAAAGAACTCCAACCAGGTTCAATAGCTAGTGATCGATTGAACTGTCAAAGTTTTATGGGAATAATTTTTCTTTTTATTTTATTTTACAAAATCAGCAAAGGTTAGATACCTCTTTCATTTTCCAATTTAGGATTGTTGTAGTTTCGATTTTTAATTAGAAAGTAGTCCATGTAATTAGGGAAAATAACAATCAGCTGTTCCTACAAGTCTTGGAATACCAAATGAGTATAGTTATTGATAGAATTAGAAGTTATGTAACCATATTCTGTAACAGTTAAACTAACTGTAAGCATCAACTGAAAACAGAGGGCTATAAAGCCAAAATACATGTAACAGAATGGGGTTCAGTTCAGGAGAGGAAAGTTGAGTCAATTCAGTAGAAAAAGAAATAGAAAAGACCAAGCATTCAAAAACAGAGAAGCTATTGTCCATCTAAATTATCTGTATCAATATTTGTTGACATTCATTTACATTTTAACCATCTAACGAGCTACTGTATCATCATTATTTATTAAATTGTTATGGCTACTATGTAAACATTATTCACAGTCGAATATAAACCAAACAGACAGAATCTTAATGAATTCAGAGTTACCAAATTGACAGTCATCTACTTATTTTACGCACGCGGTGAAGCAACAATTTCATATTCATAATGTTCATTTAACAACGACCGAGAAATGCAACCAGCCACGTTTACAGGCTTTCCAATGTTCGAATGCACAGAAGGAAAAACGACAACCAAAGCCGAATATGCAAAGGTAACAAAACAACCATACGCTCCCTTTTATATTAAAATTTCATTTCAATTGTCGAAGAACAGAGTCTACAGTATTGTTGGTAGATTCGAGCCATATTACGGAGGACAGAGACCATTAAGGATACAAATAGAGCTGAACATGACTGAAGGTCGAAGACCCATGTCAAAATGAAAAACCCCGAGTTAGGGTTTGTACCAAACAAACAACCAGAGGCCACACTAAATTCCCATACATTCTCACACAGAGTCGACGAGATTAAAAATTACAGTCGAATATCCTATACAGTGACTAAATAACCAGACCAGGAGACGGGTCGTCCTCAGAAACCAAAAAATTACAGACAAAGAATGAAGTTTCAGGCCTACCCAGGAGACGAACAAGTAAAATAGCCAAGCATAGGAGGATACGCTGCCCAGGTCGCCCATAAAGACCTGCAAGGAGCCAAACTCGAAGTGTTAGTGTGTATGGTGAAAGAAAAGCTCAAGGAAAACAAAACCCTGTAAGAAACCAACCTTTCGAAAAGGATTTCCTACCTGGAGAGCGCGGCCAGACGCCATAGCTTGAACAACGAACGAAACTGAACAACAGTAGAGAAAAGGGACGAGTTGGGTTAGACCCAGAACGAGAAGAAGAGAAAAAATGAAGCATGGAAGGATTATCTTACATGTGTTAAGTCGAGGGCGCGTTCCTGAGAAGCCCTGTGCTTCCAACCAAGACCAGTGCCGTATTGTGAGAACACGGATAACCACAAACAAATACCAACAAACGGAAGTTGGAAGAGAAACCTCAGAGAACCAGAAAGGCACACAGTAATCACACAGTGAAAGCCATTAACAGCAAACAGAGGGATTGAGTTCAGACCACAGCCAAAATACAACCAGCAAGCACCATAACCACAGCTAGAAGCAACTAATTTAACCGGAAACCCGTGCATACAAAAACCAATGAAGTAGCATAGTAACTTACCAAAAATCGAGCACGGAACCAGGCCGAATAACCTCCAGAGTCAAACAAATTTGTCATCAGACGAACGAACAAGACAACCAAAGGTGGAACTAAGTTTTCAGACAGCATCCAGATCCAACAAAACCACGGCATATTACATACAAGTTTCGTTGCAGAGCTAGATAAACCACAGTATAACGCACCCACAGTTTCATTGTAGAACTAACAAACCCTCGACGGCAGCAGAACAAAAGCCCAAGGAATAATCGAGAGAACACAATAAAGTTAGGGTTATGGTGTAATTCGAGGCAGGGTAGTGCCATTAACTTCAGCATTTACTATCCCAGCTACCACTGTCACAAAGAACCACGGGCAAAGATATTACGTCCGCCACGTAATCGATCCGGATGTTAAATAAAGCATAAAGCGTTGCCAAGTGGGCTGGGTCCCATCAAAATGGTATCAGAGTAGTTTGAGTTGAAGAGGTTTGGGAGAAATGGATATAGGTAGACAAGGACGAGGCGGAGGTGCTCGTGGAATGGCAGATGAGGCATTACGAGAAGAACTCAGAGTTCTTACTGCTCGACTGGAGGCAGTAGAGGCAGGCAGGAGAAGAGATCCAGAATTAGGTTATGTGAGTGAAGAAGAAGTGGAAGTGGCAGCAGATGGGCCTGAAGGTGACTCACTAGAAGTGAAGTTATTGAACTCTGTATTATTGTCAAACAGCAGACCAAAACCAGAATTACCAACGTACGATGGCAGTTTGTCTATTGACGTTGTGTTAGATTGGATTAGCGAGATGGACAAGTATTTTGAATGCGAGGAAGTTAGTGAAGATCGTAGGGTCAAGTTTGCAGCAACAAAGTTGAAAGGACACGCAACCCTGTGGTGGGACAGTGTCCAGAACGAGAGAAAGAGGTTGAACAAACCACCGATAAAAACTTGGACAAGGATGGTAGCTAAATTGAAGGGCAGATTTCTGCCAAGTGATTACCAAATCGCGTTACATAGACAGGTACAGAATTTGAGACGGAGGGGACTGGTCGTGAAAGAGTATACAAAGGAATTTTATCGAGTAAATTTGCGAGCTGGATACACAGAGGATACAGCAGAAAGGACAGCCAGATATGTAAATGGGCTGAGGATGGATATTTTGGATGAAATAAGCATTTTGTCTCCAAACAATACTAAGGAGGCATACCAGAGCGCAATCAAAGTAGAGGAGAAACTTGACCGAAGACAGAACGCCCGGAGAGGACGACGGTCTACCAGAGGAAGAGGCCAGTCCTATGGCAAGGGTTGAACTGCCAGAAACAGCGAGGAAGCCAGCAGTTCAAGGACTTCGGGAACAACAGAAAAGGGAGATGGAACGAGAGGTGGTAGATCATTTCAGCGCGACAGAGGAAATGGCCGTGGAAGGGGAACTGGTTACCAGTGCTATAGATGCCACAAGTGGGGGCACCACTCATTTGAGTGCCCAAAAAGAGATTCAATTGGACAGCGAGGCGCGTATGTGGTGCAACCGGAGGAAGCAGCAGCACCCCCTCAAGAGGCAGAAAATACCCCAGAAACAGGAGAATCTTTAGTGCTGCATAAGGTGTTGTTGAAACCTGTTGATGAGAGTGTCGAACAGATGCAGCGAAAAGCTCTGTTCAGTACAGTTTTTAAATCGCAGGGTAAGTGATGTAAAATGATAATCGATAGCGGAAGTACAGACAATTTGGTGTCCACTGAGATGGTAGAGAAGTTGGGACTGAAGCGTTTGAAACACCCCAATCCGTATCGAGTTTCATGGCTACAAAAGGGGCACCAGTTACTGGTGGACAAACAGAGTGAAGTTGAATTTCAGATAGGACGATACAAGGATAACATCATTTGGGACATTATGCCGATGGGCGTATGTCACATCTTATTGGGTAGACCTTGGCAATATGACAGAAAAGTGACACACAATGGAGTGTTGAACTGTTATAAGTTCGAAAAATATGGGGTTAGGCATACCCTTGTGCCTATCAGGGAAGAGAAGGAAGCAGCTGAAGTAAATGAAACTAAGGCATTGCTAATGAGCGGAAAACAGTTTTTAAAGCAGGTTGAGAACAACAAAATAAATTATGTTGTAGTCAAGAAGACAAGGACAGTTCTATTGCATATAGAAATCACAGATTTACCTACAGAAATATAGCAGATGTTGGAAGAATTTACAGATATAGTAGTGGACGACTTGCCAGATAAGTTACCTCCCAAGCGGAGTATTAGTCACCATATCGATTTCATACCTGGAACCAGCTTACCAGACAAGGCAGCTTATCGAATGAGACCCAAGGATAATGAAGAAATTAGAAAACAGGTGCAAGAGCTATTGGACAAAGGATTAATCAGAGAAAGTTTAAGCCGGTGTGCTGTACCAACAGTTCTCGCCCCCAAAAAGGGAGGAGAATGGCGGATGTGCACCGATTCCAGGGCCATCAATAAAATCACCATATGGTACAGATTCTCGTTACCGCGTATGGATGATATGATGGATTGTTTGAGTGGGGCAACCTACTTCTCTAAAATAGATTTAAAAAGCGGATATCTCCAGATTCGGATACGTGAGGGAGACGAGTGGAAGACAACTTTTAAAACCAATGAAGGATTATACGAATGGTTGGTCATGCCATTCGGGTTGAGCAATGCACCCAACACATTCATGAGACTCATGAATGAGATGCTAAAGGAATATATTGGGAAGTTCGTAATTGTTTATTTGGACGACATTCTTATTTTTAGCAAGACACGAGAAGAAAACTTCTGGCATGTGCGCAAAGTGTTAGAAAAGCTACAGCAGAACAAATTATTGATAAATTTGAAGAAATGTACATTTCTGCAGAGAGAGTTAATTTATCTGGGATTTGTAATAGCGGAGAACGAATTGAAGATGGATCCAGAAAAGGTAACAACAATAATAAATTGGCCGTCACCGAAGAATTTGTTTGAGGTACGTAGTTTCCATGGATTAGCAAGTTTCTACAGGAAGTTTATTAAAAATTTCAGCGGAATTTGTGCTCCTATGTGGAGACCATCAAAAAGGGCAGCCAACCTTTTCGATGGACAGAAGTAGCAGAAAAAAGTTTTCAGCTATTGAAAAAGAAAATAACAGAAAGACCGATTCTCAGGCTACCAGATTTTCAAAAATTATTTCAGGTACGTTGTGATGCTAGTGGAACAGCAATCGGGGCTATACTCAGTCAGGAGGACAGACCTGTAGCATTTTTCAGTGAAAAACAGAATGAGAGTAGGCAGAAGTACTCCTCATATGACAAGGAATTTTACGCAGTGGTAGAAGCTCTAAGACACTGGAGGCATTATTTGTTAGGGAACGAGTTCGTGCTGTTTTCAGATAATTCTGCATTACAATATGTAATGCAGCAACACAAACATAATCATAAACATGCCAAATGGGTGGAGTACTTAAAGATTTTTAATTTTGTGCTGAAACATATCAGCGAACAAGCAAATAAGGTGGCCGACGCATTGAGCAGAAAAGCTTTACTTTTACAGGAAAGCACTGTACAGGTTTTGGGTTTTGAACATTTACCGGATCTTTATAAGGCAGACACAGATTTCAGAGAAGCTTATGAAGCATGTCAAAACCCTTTGATAAGGGGAAATAGTCCTTGGTTGGACTACAACATACAAGAGAAATTGCTTTTTAAGGGAGGACAATTGTGTATCCCCAGCTGTTCTATGAGGGAGAATATTATTCGTGAAAAACACAGTGGGGGTTTGGCTGGACACTTCAGTATAGACAAGACCTTGGAGCAGCTTAGTCACTTTTATTTTTTGGCTAAGAATGCGACGAGACGTACAACGTTTTGTGGCTAAGTGTAAGGTGTGTCAATTAGAGAAGGGACATAGCCAGAACACAGGAGTATATACGCCATTGCCTATTCCAGGCAGACATTGGGATTCAGTGAGTTTAGATTTTGTTTTGTGACTGCCAAAAACGCAGAAAGGTTATGATTCAGTGATGGTAGTGGTGGATCGTTTTTCGAAAATGGCACATTTTGTACCTTGTCGGAAAACTAGTGACACCACTCACGTGGCCCACTTGTTTTTTAATGAGATTGTCAAATTACACGGGTTGCCAACAACCATCCTATCATACAGAGACGTGAAATTCACGGGACATTTTTGGTGTACCTTATGGAAAAAAATGAACACCCAATTAAGCTACAGTTCTGCTTATCACCCGCAAACCGAAGGGAAGACAGAGGTTGTGAACAGAATTCTAGGAAATCTATTATGCAGCTTAGTCGGGGAAAATTCTCGAATGTGGGACCAAGTGCTAGCACAAGAAGAGTTTTCTTACAATGATTCGCCGAATCGTAGCACGGGTCTCAGTCCCTTTCAGATCCTATA
The DNA here is from genome assembly GCA_000404065.3 of Pinus taeda. NCBI lineage: Eukaryota > Viridiplantae > Streptophyta > Pinopsida > Pinales > Pinaceae > Pinus > Pinus taeda. The sequence goes on along the minus strand of APFE031493246.1, from coordinate 284,080 downwards.
TGGCATGCACCCTCGTGGAGTGCATGAACTTCAGGATCTTGGTTTACAGGAACGACGAAGTGCGGATGGAGAAGATTTTGCAAATGCAATGAGGGATTTACACGAACAGGTGAAGGCAAAATTACAGGACAGTAGATCGAAGTATAAGGAACATGCAGATTTAAGAAGAAGAGAAGTTCATTTTGAGGTAGGGTACGAAGTTCTGGTACACCTGCATAAGGAACGTTTCCCTAAGGGTACGTACAATAAACTGAAGTACAAGAAGATAGGGCCTTGTAAGATCTTGCGAAAGTTTTCAGCGAATGCCTATGAAATACAACTACCACCTGGAGTAGGCATATCACCTATCTTCAATGTGGCAGATCTGTTTCCATATACAGGCGATCTGTTGGAGGAAAATAAGGATGAACCCGGACAATCCACGCGGAACACCCAGGAAGACGGAGAAAGTTGGAAAAGACAAATGCCTTATGTCCAACCTCCTGAGATCGAAGGCATCCTCGAAACTCAAGTAGTTAGGTGTACTCGGCGGAAAAATTGTTTTCAGTACCTGGTCAAGTGGAAGAACCGTCCGATTGAGGATAGCTCATGGATTGATGCCACGCAGATTGAACGAAAAGGAACATCGGTAGAGGAGCTCATGAACCGGAGTCGTGATCTCTTTTCACCCCGGGAGCCTGATGCAGGAGCATCCAGCTCACCGTAATTGGGCAGAAAGAACTCCAACCAGGTTCAACAGCTAGTGATCGATTGAACTGTCAAAGTTTTATGGGAATAATTTTTCTTTTTATTTTATTTTACAAAATCAGCAAAGGTTAGATACCTCTTTTATTTTCCAGTTTAGGATTGCTGTAGTTTCGATTGTTAATTAGAAAGTAGTCCATGTAATTAGGGAAAATAACAATCAAGTGTTCCTACAAGTCTTGGAATACCAAATGAGTAAAGTTATTGATAGAAGTAGAAGTTATGTAACCATATTCTGTAACAGTTAAACTAACTGTAAGCATCAACTGAAAACAGAGGGCTATAAAGCCAAAATACATGTAACAGAATGGGGTTCAGTTCAGGAGAGGAAAGTTGAGTCAATTCAGAAGAAAAAGAAATAGAAAAGACCAAGCATTCAAAAACAGAGAAGCTACTGTCCATCTAAATTATCTGTATCAATATTTGTTGACATTCATTTACGTTTTCACCATCTAACGAGCTACTGTACCATCATTATTTATTAAATTGTTATGGCTACCATGTAAACATTATTCAGAGTCGAATACAAACCAAATAGGCATAACCTTAATGAATTCATAGTTACCAAATTGATAGTCATCTACTTATTTTACGCACGCGGTGAAGTAAGAGTTTCAAATTCATAGTGTTCAGTTAACAATGACCGAGAAATACAACCATCCACGTTTACAAGCTTTCCAACGTTCGAATGCACAGAAGGACAAACGACAACCAAAGCCGAATATGCAGAGGTAACAAAACAACCGTACACTCCCTTTTATATTAAAATTTCATTTCATTTGTCTAAGAACAGAGTCTACAGTATTGTTGGTAGAGCCGAGCCATATTACGGAGGGCAGAGACCATTAAGGATACAAATAGAGCTGAACACGACTGAAGGTCGAAGACCCATGTCAAAATGAAAAACCCCGAGTTAGGGTTTGTACCAAACAAACAACCAGAGGCCACACTAAATTCCCATACATTCTCACACAGAGTCGACGAGATTAAAAATTACAGTCGAATATCCTATACAGTGACTAACTAACCAGACCAGGAGACGGGTCGTCCTCAGAAACCAAAAAATTATAGACAGAGAATGAAGTTTTAGTCCTACCCAGGAGACAAACAACTAAAATAGCCATGTGTAGGAGGATACGCCGCCCAGGTCGCCCATAAAGACCTGCAAGGAGCCAAACGCGAAGTGTTAGTGTGTATGGTGAAAGAAAAGCTCAGGGAAAACAAAACCCTGTAAGAAACCAACCTTTCGAAAAGGATTTCCTACCTAGAGAGTGCGACCAGATGCCATAGCTTGAACATCGAACGAAACTGAGCAACTGTAGAGAAAAGGGACGAGTTGGGTTAGACCCAGAACGAGAAGAAGAGCAAAATTGAAGCATGGAAGGATTATCTTACCTGTGTTAAGTCAAGGGCGTGTTCCTGAGAGACCATGTGCTTCCAACGAAGACCAGTGCCGTATTGTGAGAAGGGGGATAACCACAAACAAATACCAACAAACGGAAGTTGGAACAGAAACCTCAGAGAACCAGAAAGGCACACAGTAATAACACAGTGAAAGCCATTAACAACGAACAGAGGGATTGATTTCAGACCACAGCCTAAATACAACCAACTGGTGCCATCACCACATCTAGAAGCAAGTAATTTAACCAGAAACCCGCGCATACAAAAACCAGCGAAGTAGCATAGTAACTTACAAAAAATCGAGCATGGAACCAGGCCGAATAACCTCTAGAGTCAAACAAATTTGCCATCAAACAAACAAACAGGACAACCAGAGGTGGAACTAAGTTTTCAAACAGCATCCAGAGCCAGCAAAACCACGGCATATTACATACAAGTTTCGTTGCAGAGCTAGATAAACCACAGTATAACACACCCACAGTTTCATTGCAGAACTAACAAACCCTCGACGGCAGCAGAACAAAAGCCCAAGGAACAATCGAGAGAACACAATAAAATTAAGGTTATGGTGTAATTTGAGGCAGGGTACTGCCATTAACTTCAGCATTTACTATCCCAGCTACCACTATCACAAAGAACCGCGGGCAAAGATATTACGTCCACCACGTAATCGATCCGGGTGTTAAATAAAGCATAAAGCGTTGCCAAGTGGGCTGGGTCCCATCAATGATTAACATGGATATCTTTTCCATATTTTTAATTAATGTAATATTCACATCATTTTCCATATAAAGGCTAAATAATAGTGTCTCCAATATCGATCCTTATGCCTAGGAGGGAAACCTGATTTGAGGGGAATGTTGTGAGAGGGTTTGGAAAAAATCCTTATCTACTAACCAATTAGATCTTCTTAACAACTTCTTGTCTTTTCCTACATTATTACAACCATCTAACACTAATATTTCATAAGAGTGAAGGCTATACTTGGCTTATGAAATTACTCAAATGATGTCTCAAAAGAAAACATTTATCTGGAGGAACATATAGCAATATTATAGGCATGTTGTACATAATACTAGAATATTTTCAAAGTATACCAATGTCATTGTAACTACTATTTGTAAATCACTCTATGGATTAAATATCGTACTCTTCTAAACCTTACTTTCCATTAACTCCTAAAAGTTTGACTAAAATTCCCTAAGAAGGTGGAAGTGTTGACTAGATATAATAAATGCAAGAAAAAAAACCCAAATATTTTAGAAAAAGCACACTTGTAGTCCATTTGGACAACCTATTTCTTACAAATATCTACATCACATATATTTATATACCCATCAACAACATTATATAGATAATAAAAACATTTCTTGGACATATGTAAACCCCCTATTTAGTCCATCGACATATTTATGGATGGAAAGGTATTGAAAGTGACCTACATGAACCATTGATTTTGTTTTACCTAGTTTTCTAGAGGTCACACATCCTTTGCATATTAGGATATGGCATATGTAAACCCCCTATATAACCCATCAACATATTTATTGATTGAAAGGTATTGGAAGTGACATACACCAACCATTGATTTTTTTTTACCTAGTTCACTATAGGTCATACATCCTTTGCATATTTGGACATAGTTTCATATATCAAAGAACAAGAACAATATTGTTGTAATGAGGATATTGTTTTATTTTCACCAAAATTATCAAAAATAAAAAATTATATATTTCTCTAAATATATTTATTCTTTCATTTTTTAAAATATATAATCTATCAAGATGTATAAAATATTTCATATACATGATAATCCAATACTTCCATTTTTTAACACGGATTAATATTTCTAATAAACTATAGTATAAAAGAAAATGAATTAATAGAAGATCTAGATAAGAAATAAAAAACTTCCTTTTTTACACATCTCCTAACCTAATGATCAAATGAAGTTTATAAAAAAATCTCATCCACTAGAAATTACATTACTACTATAACTTAGTTTGAAATTACATTACTACTATAACTTAGTTTATTATTGAATATATTCCAAAGGTTGATGATATGCATGTATGATTAACTATTATCTAGTGTTTCAACTTCTTCACACTCTAAATGAAAATGGACATTTCTTTTTTATATAAGTAGAATAATTTCAAGCCACACCAATAAGGATCATAGTAAGAAATTGATTTCTTCCTTTTGAATTATCATTTCTACCCTGGAATTATCACTTTCATTCATTTCAGTCAAATATGGTTACTATAAATCAACTTCAATGAGTTCATCTACCACTGCCCTATCCTTTCCTTTGACGTATCTCTTCTCCATGCACGGTAAATTCTATTGTGAAAATGATTAGAGGAGACTTATCCCGTGTCATTATCACTGGCATCAACTTCAGTCTCAAATGGTTACGATAAATCAATTTCCATCATTTCCTGTAGTGCCCTATCTCTTCCTTGGCGTATCACTTCCTTAACCTATATGATCCATGCACTGTAAATTTCACTGTGAGAATGGTTAGAAGGAAAAACGACTTTGCTGTTTGTCTATGTTTGATTTTACATATACATTTTAGTAGATTGTGTTGTTAAGGTTAGAGTAGGTATGAGAATTATTTACCTTAACTTTTTGTATTAATGTTATATTGTCTTTCTTTTTGCTTTTCCTTTTTTCCTTTTGAGGGGTTGTTTTCGAGAGTATGCACATTTTAGTTATTTAAATTGGTTTATTTAATTTATTTATTTTTGAATTAAAAATGATTTTTTTTTTTAAATTGTTTAAATATTCAACATTTATACAATTTTTTTTGTTTTAATAACTATAATGAATTAAAGGTGATTTCACTTTTTAAATGGGATACTCAATTCTCCAACTTCCTAAGATATTGGATAGTGATCTTCCATGTTGTAGTTTCTTTATTACGGATATTAGAAGTATTAAGTTGCCCTTGATCAGGAGTTAATGACCATCTTGTTTCAGATCCCGTTCAAGACTTTTTTCTAAGCCTCAGAGCTCTGCCTCAGTACTTCTAGTTGTTAACAGCTTTCCTGCATAGATATGAAGAATGCTTCTTGTGTTATCTCCATTAATGCTGACCTTTAAGAAACCTACTAGAGGAGGGGCCTAGGATGATGGGATGCCAACCTTAGGACTGATTGAAATTTCTGGGTGAAGTCAAGTTGAGCAATCGATCCCCAAGGCATTCAATATAGTTTTATTTAAAAGAGGACAATCCCAATCCTAGGGGTTCTAAGATGTTATGGATATAGTTTCTTGGAGTTGTGAAAGAATTGTGTGTCACACCTTTTGAAGAGAGGTGAAGTTCTCACTAGTTGCAATGATAGAGTTTGGAATAAGATTCTATCATTGAATGATAATAGAGAGTTAGTCCTATATTTGTGAAGAGAACAAGAATCCCATAAAAATATGAATGATATCCTCAGCTTGAGACCTACGCAAAAAATGGATTGAGAGGCCCGGGAATCCTCTTCTTTGGAGCTTATACCAAGTGAGTGGTTTTTCTTTTAATAATAACCAAAGAAAGAAATATATTTTTGGATATGTTCTGCTAATGCTTAAGCTTTCGAAAGTTCTTCCATATACGGTTAGACCCATCCATAAGAACGGGAGATAAGATTATACATGCCTCTTTAAAGGTTGAAGGCTCCGTATGGACCATAGTCCCATCATAATTCATCTGGGTCTATTTCCACCACTATATTCCTCGTTGCAAGTGCTTGTTGTAAGAGTTGTCACTCTACTACATAGTTTTTACCATTCAATAAAGTTTGGGACTTCCAAGAGTTGCAAGGTGGGTACATATTGCTAGCATCCCAATAGTGTGCCACTAATGTTAAACCCATCTGCTAAAGATAATGATGAAATTGAAGGGAGTTTGGTAGAGTGGAAAGCTTGGGCCATTGATTCCAGGATTCCTCCTAGATGAGTGATGTCTTCCCATCACAAACTTCTCAAAAGATATGGTCTTGAATGAGAGTATTTTTTTTTCTAGGCTTCATTCTAGATATACGATCCCTTGGGACCTTCGGGCATGGGGATGATTTGAGAGAAGGTGAGTCCTAGGATGTATTTATAGGAACAAATTATTCTCCACATTATTGAAAGGTTCTTTAGTCAACACCACCAAGTTTTTTCATTAAGTTCTTTTCTTAGTATTTTTCGGTCCCGTAATCCTAGCTCCCTTTCTATTTTGGGATGACATAAATTTCTTGAGGCCAGGAGGGCCCAATTTTCTCCAAAGTGGCTATTCCCCATAGAAAATATCTTTCAAGGCTGCATATCTTGGGGGGGATTTTTTTTAGGGCTACAAGAGTGGAAAGAATATAGGAAGGCATGGATTGAAAGACAAATTTTGATCAGTTGAAATGGATAGCAAAATTGAGGGCTCAAAAACTCGAGTTAGATAATTTGGCTTAACGTTTCAGTAAGAGCCCCTCCCAAATTAGGTAGTAGGGAGAATTAGAGGTAAGAAGATCAACCAAATATTTGGTTGGAAGAGAAATCTTTTGAAAGCCAAAGATATGATATTGGAAAACCATTGGAGTGTTAGAGAAGAAGATCTGGGATTTTCCGTTGTTGATTTTAGTTCGAGAGGTGACATTAAAGTTGTCCAGGATTTCTTTGAAGACTAAAAACTCTTTGATGGTTGGTGAATGCATACGCAATCTATCATGCATGATTTTTTGATGTGTGGATTGATGTTGAGGTGATCATAGAGGAATACCCTTAAGATGTTGGTGTTTCATTTCTTGTTTAATTGAAAGACTTAAACCCTCTAGTACAAATAAGAAGATGTAAGGGGATAGTGTATCACCTTTCTTGGTGCCTCTAGAGGGAGTTAGTGTGGAGTATGGGGAGTGATTAAGCATAATAGAGAAGAAGGTTTTGGAGATGAGATTCATGACCCAGGATATCCATTTTTTATTGAAACCATAAGCCCTAAATACATGATAAATAAATTTCCAACTTACCTTATCTAATGCCTTGGACATATCTAGCATCATGATCATCCATGGCTTCCTTGATGTGTGAAGAGAGTGAACGTTCTCTTGAGCTAGAATAATACTATTAAGTATTTGACAATACTCCACATATCCTATCTACTCCAGGGAGATAAAACCCCAGAGAATAGGCTTGAGCCTCTTTGCCATCGTTTTTGAGATTATCTTGTAAATTGGATTACAAAACACAATTGGATGATAATTTTTCGGAGAGGAGGCCATGGTCAATTTGAGCATGATAAAGATAAAATTTGCATCGAAGGTTGATAGTAAGCGGGGTGATTTCCTAGAGTCTTCCACCACATGCAATACATCGCCACCCACAATCTTCCAATATGCTTGAAATTTTTTTATTCTGAAGCCGTACAACCCTAGGGTCTTACCCCTGGGTAAATTCATGACTACTTCCTATACCTCTTGCAAAGTAATTTATTTTAAGAGAATTTGATTTTGTTTTGATGTGACTAATTTTAGAATATGTTGAGTGATTTTCTTGAATATCAACTCTCTTGGTTGGGATAAGCTCTCTAAGAAGTGATTGGAAATGATGAGAGAGGACTTGAGCCATGTCTTGATCATCCTTGATGAATTGATTGTTCTCGGTACCTAGGCGATTAATATTATTTTGGAGCCAAAAATTTACCATCGACGTGTGGAAGAATTTGGAATTGCGCTCCCCCTCCTTGAGCCATTTTACCCATGATTTCTTCTTATAAAGAATTCCTTCTTGGGCCATTATTTCTTCTAGTTGGCAATGTAGAGGACTTTCCTTTTCTTTCATATACTTTGATATCCTTTTAGTTATTATTGTTGTTCAAATAGTTTCATTTCTTCTTAAAGTTTGAGGTTGTCTGGGAAAATGTTCATGAAGCCTTCCTTGTTCCATGTTTTCAGATTTTTCTTGATAAATCAAAGTTCTTGTTTGAATCTATACATGAAATTCTATTGGACATAAGTTTACTCCTTCCACTATGATTCCAAAGTGGAAGAAAATGTGTGATGTATTAGCCATAAGGATTCAAATCTTAATGGATTATTCTAGGGTATTGAGTTCAAACTTAATTGAAGCTCAATGGGCCAATGATCTGATCCACAGTTGGCCATTATATTGGCTTGAACATTTATTCGAGACATGAGTAGATATTCAGAGATAACATAGTGATCTAGCCTAGAGGCCATTTGGTAAGAACCTCATCTTTTGTTGTCCCGTGTATAGATTCCACTATTCATCTTAATATCTGTTACGTTGTAGTTATCAATGAGTGAGTTAAAATTTTTGGTCTCTTCATCCAATTTTCTATTTCCTCCCTTCTTTTCCTACACGGACCTAATCATATTGAAGTCTCCCCCAATAATCCATTGGTTTTGGTTGATTGTTGGGTTGTGTTATATTCTTTACACATAGTTAACAGGGGGTTTGAGGGGTACCCGTAACCCCACCACCCCGGACAATTTTGGTTTTGGACCCTATGTTAGGATGGGCGGACCCACATATGGTTTTGTGCATGATTTTCACACATGTTTTTTGGACGCGATGGTTTTCCGTCCATGGTTTTGGACGCGATGGTTTTTCGGTCCATGGTATTGGATGCTTCGGCATGTATAAATATGTATTGTAACATTTAAGGGAACATAATGAAAAAATCAAGCTGGTAGTCCCGGTTTTGGGATCCAGTGGGAAATCGCTGTGTATATGTGTTTTATGTGTTATGCTCTCACATTTTTATTTTTCATGTGATTTAGAATTCGTGTGCAAGTAATTTCTGTACGGGGTTAAAACCTACAGAATCATGAGTGTAGGTGAAGAGCCACAAAGGGGAATGTCAAGGTTCACCCCACCCTTTTCTATTTATAGAAACTCATAGGTCATTGTACAGGCTTTTGGGAGCCAATCTTCCTATAGGTATCTTAGAGAAAGCTTGGAGTGTATTGTAACGAGCCTTGGTTTCTCCACAGTGCAGAGCTAGTATATCTCTTTGGAGGACCAAGCGGTAGTGACTGTAACATTCTGTTGTCAAGACTCGTCGTTGGCCATAGTTGTATATATGATTGGATCTTTCACTTTCTTAATATAAAAAACATAACAAATTTCATGCATATGTTATTATGGTCTTTAATCTATCTTGATTACTCTAATGATATATGTAGTTCTTGTTTACACATGTATGTAAGGAATTTTATATATATGTCTGTATGAATCTTAATGACATGTGTTCTTTGTTTAACCATGACTTTGGATTGTTGTCTAACCTTCGTTCTAGCTTGTGATGTATCTATGCTCATGTGGTCCCTTCCAACCTGCATGGCATCATAGGTTTCCAAGGGGCACACTCGTTCCCCCGTTTCGTGTGTTAGATCCATTCATGCAGCTTCCTTGAATTCCTACACATGTCGCATTCTTGCTACCAAAAAGGACATATTACTCAACTCTGTATGAAACCATGGTCAAGGCGATACTGTACTACCCATTGTTGGGACTTCTAGACGAAGCGGTGTGAGGTCTAGTTGCGACTTCTTGCCAGGGAGATGCTCAGACATATTGGTGGGTCCAGTACCATCAACATTTCTGGCACTAGAAGGAGGTCCATATGACAAGCTGAGTCCTCCCATCCTATTTTGAATCTTTTCACATCTATCATGGATATCATTAGACTCCTCCCTTCGTGATGTCTATGTAATGATTAACCTATCATCAACACGAGGGATTTTTATGATCCCTTCTCAGAATTAATGTACAATGGTGAAGGCAAAGTGGCTTGGACTGAGTACTTACATTAATTCCTTGCATTCCCTGACGATGTAGATGAGTTCTATGAAGTCAAGGTCATCTTACTACATTCACACACACTTGATGAATCCCCACAACGATGGTGCCACAACCTATGTCATGGTTGTATGCACTCACTTAAGTATTTCAGTGATCTAATTAAATATACTTTTCATCATTTTGATCCTGAACTCGTTGACAAAAAGATGTTGAAACAATTGAAGGCCCTGCATGAATCGCTTATGGATTTTTGGCAGTGCTTCCATGTACATCAATATGAAGCTACGAAAAAATAGAAGAAATTCCAATATATTTGGGACAAATTCAAATATTTCCTTCACAAATCATTCTATCGTACGATGAAGTTGAATTTCAATCCCCACTCGGCATACTTCAGTGGTGGAGCTACGCTAGCGCAAGAGGAAACATTCACTCTCATAGATGAATGTCTACCTTCCCGTCATGAAACAACTTGACCATCGCAACGTGATGTGGGAGAAAATGCATGCACATTTGTTCCATTTTCGTAGCCTCCTGACACCACATCTCTCAATTTTTGTGCAGATTCAGTTGCAAAGCCCATGAGTTGTCACATGCATTTGTTACCTCAGCCTTCATCTTCATGTTCTGCTCATCCTCTAGATTGCATTGTCTTGTGTTCTTTCATTCCAAACTCTACAGTTGCTTTAAACGAGGATCAAGCCATCAACAGAGTTGGTGTTTCCCAACCAGCCTGCATTGTCATTTGTGATGAGTATGTACTATGACTAGGAACCTAAACATCAACTTGGGTTGAAGGATTATCTCCTGCTTCGTATGCCTCCTCCACTTTTTCTTGACATCTTTGGTGATTATGCTATCTCTGATTTTCATTGTGTCAATCCTTGCATGGATGCACCTACTGTTGATCATTCACAAAACACACCTAATGTCCGTCCTTTATTCAACAATGGAGAGGACAAATTATTCATTGAAAATCAACTTGATTTTTCATCTGCTTTTTCAAGAAACTATTAGGTCCCTATACTACTAGTGTAACCCCTTATTGTTATTAGTACAACCCCCTTATTATATTGTTGTGCCCATGTAACCCCATATGGTTATTATTGTGCCCCATAGAAGCCCACTATTGTTATTATTATGCCCTTACATTATTATTGTTATGTCGGCTCTAATTATATTATGACCCTTTAGACTCCTATATATATAGAAAGAAGGTATTCTCATTTGTATCATCCAAGAATTGTTCATTTTTGTAATGCAAAGGAAATTTCTACCTTGAAGAGGATGAATTATAAGACATTGATCTATCTTTTCTATCTTCTTGTGAGTTGGTTTCATAACATTTCGTATCAAAGCTTTCGATTCTAGGGTTTTGCTACTCCAAACAGGTCATTGTGGAAATTTTGCTATAACATTTTTTCTGCGACATTTTAGAAGCTAAAAATAAAATAAATCACTTGTTACATGGTGAATTTTAACAGAGGAAATGATAGCACATTATGATGATACAAAGAGAAACAACTTCTTTAGCCAATTGATAAATCTCAAACAAAAGTGTTCAATGGAAGATCACATTGAGGAATTTCAAAAATAATTGAATATAAAGGAAAATGATATTCGAAAGAAGTGGAGGATTGATGTCTCCATAGGGACTTTAAAGGATAAAATTCAACATGAGGTTCATCTTTGGGATCCTGAATCATTGGAGAATGCATTCAGGTTGGAAATAAAAGTGGAAAGAAAAATTATGGCAACAAGGAAGTCTAGCCCTCACAAGTATAAAGATGGAAGTATTGCTTTTCCTAGCCTTCCAAAATCTACAAGGTTGACACCACAACGATTTGAAGAAAAATGAGCAAAACGACTTTGCTACAACTGTGATAACAAATAAATTAAAGGTCATAAGTGTGACAAGAAGAAATTATTTTACATTGAGTGTGAAGAGGAGGAAGAAAAGGATCAAGAAATGTCAAAAGAAGAGAATATACACTAGGAACCAACCCCAGAGAAAGAAGAAATGAATCTGACCATATCTTGTAAATCATTGACAAGAATTACCACTCCTCAAACTCTCAAGATAGAAGGACATATCAAGGAGAAAAATGGTCAAGAAGTGAAAGATGACATCGAGCATTAAGAAATGAATCCGACCATATCTTGTAAAGCATTGCCAAGAATTACCATTCCTCAAACTCTCAAGATAGAAGGACATATCAAGAAGAAAAAGGTTCAAGAAGTGAAGGATCACATCGCGAAAGAAGAAATGAATCCGACCATATCTTGTAATGCAATGGTAGAAATTACCACTCCTTAAGCTGTGAGGATAAAAGGACATATAAAGAAGAAAAATGTTCAAGAAGTGAAAGATCACATTGAGCATCAAGAAATGAATCCGACCATATCTTGTAATGGATTGAAAGTAATTACCACTCCTAAAACTCTCAAGATAGAAGGACATATCAAGAAGAAAAAGATTCAAGCAGTAAAAGATCAAATCGAACACCAAAAACAAGTTCTCCAACTTTTAAAGGATAACGCCACTTTGGTGTAGAATCAAATGAAGCAACAGGCAGATCAACATCATGGTGAAGGAAGTTTTGATGGAGGCAATTGGGTATTTGTACGGCTACATCTCAAGAAGGATATTAATGAGAAGGAAATGTTGGCGATACTACATGCACTTAAGAAATGGTGACCTTACCTAATGGGAAGACACTTCAAAGTAACAATGGATCATGACAATACTAAATACTTTTTAGAACAAATATTCTCTTTAGAAGAATAGAAAAATGGGTCACAAATATGTTGGGTTATGACTTTGAAATCATATACAAAAAGGGGAAGAAAAATGTTGTTGCAGATGCTCTCTCAAGAAACGATGAGGATGTGGAAGCATTTCTTTGTGCTATTTCTATTATCCAACGAGATTGGATAAATGAAGAAAGAGATGAACAGAAGAAGGATGAAGAAGTGTGGCCACTCATTCAAAAGTTGCAGAAGATCCCAACTCAAGCAATATTGCCAGAACTTGACGAGGAAGGAATAACATATTGGAACCTGGAGCAGTCACAGAAACAAGAACTCAAAACAAAATCGATCAATTTCATAATATATCATCAAGTAGAAGAACTTACCTGCTGAAGATTCCACATGGGAGGACAAGAATTTTATATAGAAGCATCAATAACTACTCAAGAGTTAAGGACAACACTTTTTGAAGGAGAGGGGCATGTTAGGTCCCTATACTACTAGTGTAACCCCTTATTGTTATTAGTACAATGTTGTTATTATATTGTTGTGCCCATGTAGTCTCCATATGGTCATTATTGTGCCCCATAGAAGCCCACTATTGTTAATATTGTGCCATTACATTATTATTATTATGTCGGCTCTGATTATATTATGACCCCTTAGGCTCCTATATATATAAAGGAGGTCTTGTCATTTGTATCATCCAAGAATTGTTCATTTTTCTAATGTAAAGGAGGTTTCCCCCTTGAAGAGGCTAAATTTTAAGATGGTGATCTATCTTCTCTATCTTTTTATGAGTTGGTTTCATAATAGAAATGCAAAGGATCAACATTCTTGCTTCTCATATACCCCTCTATTTGATTTATCTGATCATGAGGATGTCGACAAAATCATTGATTTTTTTTATCCTAGCTATTATGATCCATTTACTCCCATGTTTGTTCACGATGATGATTCTATCACTATTGATCTTTCAAAGCCACTTGTTTATAATGATATATCTATCGATGAAGTCGAAACCTCGCAGACTGCCAAGGAACTTCATCCCGAGCTGATGGTTATGTCAAGCCCTCGCTGTCCTGAGGTTGGTTTCACTTTTGATCAAGAAATCATTGAAACAGCCAAGGCTCCACATCACTCATCTGTATGCATTGAATATCAATTCAACCCACATATTTCACACCCTCCACTTGAGTTACATGATCCTACCACTCATGCATTGGAGGAATCTTACACAGCAAGCACACTTGCGTGATGCAATTTGTCTATGTTTCTCTTGTTTTCTTGCATGTCATAGTCAAGGGAGTACATATGCTTAACATATGCATGTAGTGTAGCACAACACCATGGCAAGTCCATAGAGTCCATGTCATGCACTTTCACTTTTTTATTTTCTATGGATGCATTTAACCTAGAAGTGTGTTTTTCTTTATTTTTAAATCCTTCATATGTGTTGGTTCATCTTACTATGTTGTTTGTGAACCATACCTTCACCAACATGGGTTTACCAATGCACTAGTGCCTGCATTGGAAGTATCACTTTACATGAGTGGGCCCTTCCACCATTAGCTTAGGAGTGGGAGTAGTGTTTGATTTTGTCTTGTTTGCTTGGATGCATGTTTACTTCCTTGATTTGTTGTTTGTTTTATTTCCTTCTTTCTTCACTTACTTGCTTTGCCTTTGCATTTTCCTCTGCTCTTTATTTTGTTTGTTTGTTTGCTTGTTTACATTCATAGGTTAGTTTAGCATGAAACTGTATGCAACTCTCTAAGTAGGAAGGGTGAAGTATTAGAGGACTTGTGTAGTTATCAATACATGGTTATTTGTTGTCATGTCTCTTTATGTAGAACTTGATGTCTTCAATCAATGATAGACCAATGGAAAATATGTTATGTTCAAAGTGAACCTTGATGAAAGCACATAACTTGCATGCTAACTAGTATCACCTACTCTAATCGGTTGTTTTTTGGCTAACCCTTGTCAACTCAGTCAAGTAGAGTAAGGTGAGGGGGGAAACATTAACAACTATGTGAGAGGTATATAAAAAATACTTATCTGAAGGAAAAACCTCTTATGATCTCAATAAGTTAGGATCCCTCTTATGCCTATAAAATAATTAAGTGTTATGCACAATTACGAAAAATGAAAAATGAAAAATGAAAATGTGAAAAATTATAAAAAATGAATGAGGCAAAAGAAGAGAAAGGCTTCCTATGCAGAGAGTCGATGCAAGTAACTCGATAATGGTACTGACAAGGCTCATTGGCAGTAGAGTAGTTTTTGTGTTCCTATGTGACTCTGCAGGGGTATTTTTTAGGCCTGATGGAAGCGGAGAAACACCAGAGATGAAACTTGAACTCTGACTGGCATATTGCTTGTGTATTGATATACCCCTCATCCAAATCGAAACAACTTTGTTAACTTGGCTCAGAATCCATCTTGATCGACCAAGAGCATGGAAGGTGATACATATTTCAATCAAGCTAGTGTGGAAACCAAGATGATCTCACAACTGAACAATACTTTTGGAGGAGTTAGACTTTCTTTTCATGAAACAAGCTCCATTTAGAGAACTAGAATTATACCAGTGTCTCAGAAATTGTTGTAGCAGCTACAACCACCCTCCAAATTTTTTCCTCATATTCATTTTGGAGCCTCCCTACCAACCATCCTTAGTAGCATGTCTTGCACTATCCATGTAAATAAGCTTCAACAGGGTTTCAACGGCTTACCAAACTTTGCTTGTCAACTTGTTTGGATCCCACCCACAAGTTATCATTCTAGACTTATTTTTTTTTTTTTTATGGATGAGTTTCTCAGCTATAAAATTTCACAATTTTGTATGGGAGCCAACCTTCCCTCAAGATATTACATAATACAGCTAGCCTCCCTACTGGGCTCCAGAAATGTGCACTCGAGCCAGGAAACCTTCCCTTTAAAAACTACACAATCTAGCCCAACACTGGGCTTCAACTCAGAAAATGCACAATTCTGACTGACAGCTAGGGCTCGGGTCCAAAATTTGTGAAATACAAGAGGGACAACCAGTCTTTCTCAGCCCAAAAACTACACAAATTTCATCCCCAGGCTTGTAGATTGTTGCATGTGCTTTCAAGTTGACTAGTTCCCCCTAGGACTGAGCAATCCTGATTTGCATGCATGGGTTTCTTTTTCCTAAAAAGGCAAAAATCAAAACACAAAAAAGCATGCGTAGATTTTAGGGATCTATTTTTAGCAGCTGGAGGTTACATGCAAAGATCTTTTTAGAAACTTCCCTCCAAGTGTCGCTTTTTCTTAGATTTGTCGCATGCACATCATAAGCCTCGTCCTTATCAAAATTATTTATTCAACACTTCAGAGTGCATTCCTCACATCAACCTTGGAGCTCTCACATCCCGCATTTTGTCTAAGAGTCTTTGGCACATCCAGCTCAGATTTTTCTGGGTAAGTCTACTTTTCATGTCTTTTGCTTGTTTTTCGTCGCTTTTTATATTTCGCTTTGTACAAATTTTGTTTGGTTGGTTTTTTTGAATGCCTTCTATCATTTTAATGTATGTTAGCTTTTAGAAGCATTGTTTCAAGATTTTCATTTCATATCACTATTGTCGCATGCATGGCACTATTTGTGCACTTATGGTCATTGTTGCGGTGACTCGCTTCACACACATAATTGTTTCCCCATTTTCTGAATCTTTCACTCACCTTTTGCGTGCATGATCATTCAATCTTGTTTACACTTAAGCTTTGCCATGCATTCAAAAATTTTCATGATTTGAGTCACCCGTTGGCGGGACTAGGCTGCCTAGACCTAGATCTTGCCTTTCCCAGCTAGAAATGCACATTTATGAGAGAAAATACTATGCATTCCATCCAAAAAATGTGCAAATATGGCCCATAAATCACCTCTAGGGTTGCTTTTCAAAATTCTCGGAGGTAGTGCCTCGCTCGCCCTAGAAATTACGCAATGTAGTTTGCTAGTTTGCATTGTCATTGCTGACTGAAACTATACATTGCATAGTTTCAGTCCTCAGCAAACCGAGATGGACTATTCATTACATAGTCTCAACACTCAGTTAGCCCTTTAGCATCCCAAATTGTCCATTGTGCATTTTTGGTAGTCAGTCTCCTAGCCTCCCTGTGAAAATTGTGTAATCTTCCCAGTGAGTCACCCGGGTATGTTGCATGTTGGTCCCCAAATTTCTTTTGGTTTTCAAATGACAGATTTCTTGCTATGAGTGTTTCTATGTCTCTATATATCACAAGTGTTTTACCATATCTCAACAATATAGGTTGAATGGCCTCTAAAAGAGTGGGGTCAAAGGATGCCATTGAAAGTGCAACTAGAGATGCAATTGAGCAAGTGTCTATGAGCTTGCCTATCTACAAAGACACTAAGATGTTCATAGACAAAGATATCAATGTGAAATGGTAGGACATCAATGATACATTCTCAGGCATGTTTGAGGAAAATTTGGAAGATGTAGGGTCTATGTCAACATTTACAAGCTTGGCTTGTACTGGATTTCATGCAGGTATCCCACGCTTCCATACGCAGACTTCATCCACTAGATTGTCTTGCATATTAATCCCAAGACAATGGTGTTGAGAAGTACTAGTGGAACACAACTTGCTACCTTTAGGGTCATTTAATTTCAGGAGATGCATACCTTTCCGTAATCAGTGATCACATTGGAGAAACCCTTCAGTAGACCCAATGACCATGCAAACTCAAGAGATATCTTAAAGAGATGGGAGAAAGAGCCGACCAAGTTCAGGAAAACACCCAGCCATGTTCATAAGATCAAGACACTGCAGAAGGCATATCAGTAGTTGGACATCTTTGCATGCCTCTTATACAACCAAGAGAGCAAAAATACCTTCCCGCATAGTTGGTCGACACGTTGGACCAACTGGCCAGTGAAGGAAGACCTTTTAACTAGTCCGGCATATTGCCTCTCACGTTGAAGGAATAGGTGACAAAAGCCCAACATTTTCCCAAGTGTCAGTAAGAGGAGATATACATGTACGCCTACATTCTGGATGTAGTTTGTGCTTGTCACAAGGTCCCAAGCTTGGGTTGGGAATAGACACCTTCATAAACCTATATGCACACATATTGTAGATTGTTGTCCAATTGTAGCTTCCGCAGAGTTATCATACAATTGTGAGACAAATTTGGCACCCTAGTTTAAAAAATGATATTTGAGCAGGATCCACCTTACATATCATAAGAAACAATGGAGGCATTGATCAACATAGCTGATTGGTATGCTTCAACCCTTGACACGTTCATACAGATGTACATTGTAGAGAAGGCTCTGCATGTTTTATCGAAGTTTTCCATGGACAAGCTCATCATGCAAGAAGTGTCATATCACATCTCAATAGGGTTTTCAGCGAGATCGCATGGGAAGAAGAAGGAAACTTGGCCCACTCTTCCTTTACAGATCATGTTTTATGAGATTGATAATATCAAGCATGTTGAGGCCAAGAAGAAGGAGTTCAAGAGATTCACCTTCGACACCAAAAGTTTCAATTCGTATGACTCAGATTGCTTGGTGAAGGACTGCTATGTGAGAGTGCAATTTCCATGGATCCACAGGGTGTGTCATTAGTCTTAGGAAGACCGATGCAGCTATTTTTATCACTCCTCTAGGCTCAATGAACTGGTTGACATAGTTGTAGAGTGATTGGCAAAGCAGAGGGAAATCATCTCGCAGAGCAACATCATCATCAGCAGCAGAGGGTTGCAAACATGTGCATGAAATATGCAAGAGAAAGGTTGCTAACAATGTAAGGGCAGAACAAAGCTACAAGTTCAAAGCAGATCCAATTATGTTGAAAGTAGTTTTGGATATTGAGGATGAGAGGAAACAACACAATAAGAGGATCACAAAAAAGCTAAGAGAGAAATAGAATATGGAGGAAACAAAAAAGGAGTTCCAGGAGTTGTGTAAAAGAGAGAAGGAAGTGTAGTGTGAATAGGTACATAAGGAAGTGAAACATGCATAGATTGATGAAACTATGCCCATATAGATTATATATTCATCCGATCAGCTAGCACGGAGTAGACTAGGTGAGAAATCACAGGAGAAGAAGTTATCTCAAGAGGTTTAACAAATGATAAAGCAGATGGAAACGAATGTGGTCTAGCCAGAGTTAGATCAGGATATGGACCTCATCCCTTGGAACCAAGAGGTCACCCCATCAACTTCACCAGATACGGAACCAAATAAAGTCCCAAGTGATCAAGGAGACACAAAGATCCTTGAAGGCAATCCGGAAGCAGAGATGCACAACATTCTTTCGTTGAATCACAACACAGAGTTGTGCAGTCATGCAGAGTACCTGCTTCGGATGTTCACATATCTCCTATAGTTTGAAGAACAGGTGATCATATTCGATCTGCACAAGCATGCAATAGCATTTGCCAATGCTACCAGAGCATATGTCGAAGCCACCATCTCGAGTGTTTGATTCTTCATAGTAGATAACAAGTGCATGGAAAAAGTGTTACAAGAGGCCAATAAGGGAGGAGAACGTGTTACAACATTCACCAGAACAGAGTTGAAAAGGTAAATATTGGATGAAGTATCATCCCTTGAGACAAACATGCAGACATTGTATTCCAGATTCGTCATCGTGCACAAGTCAATTGTCCATCTCAATGGTTGGCAGTAACGTTGTGCTAGGAGAAAATGCATCTTGTCAACCCTACACACAATTGCGGATTGCATGAAAACATGGAAAATGAGGAACAAAGGAGTCCCAATACACTTGCCAAAGATGATGAAGCCAAAGTCAGTATAGTTGAAGGCACACATCCAAAGTCAGATCCAGAACTATGAGGAACTCCCGCAGCTCATCACCAGTTTGTAGGCTTCAGATGCATGGGTTTTCAAAAGCATGGATGTTATTGTGTGCACACACATGATCCCATCCATCGGCACAATCAGTGACGTGAATTCAAAGAACCAAGTCCGACTAGAGCTGGACATGTAGTTTGATGAGTTCATGCACATAGCCACTAGCGCAACCTTGGAGAAAAACACAGACATTATGCATCAATATATTGTTGGTCCAGCTACACTGAAGACGTTGATGTGCTTGTTATCATATGTGTTGGATAGAGGTGCCAAATCATTGTACCCGTATGCAAAGGAGGCAAGATTTTTCTTTCAACACGATGTCATTATTTAGCGTGTGCACACCATAATAGACTACGAAGCTTGGCGCCAGTGTGCCACCATCGATCATGATGAGGATGTCAAAGACTTGGTCTTCCCACAACTTTTTGAGTCTTAGTAATGTCTTGGATGGATTCTCAAGCCTATTTTGTATCACATTGGTACATGTGCAGATTGTAATGTAACATATTGGAAAAGTGAAAGACCAAGTGTCAATAATAGAGTGTAATAGTCATGTAGTTGTTGAAGAATCATGGGGATAGGTGAAGAGTCACAAAGGGGAATGTCAAGACTCAAGGGTCACCCCACCCTTTCTTATTTATAGAATGTCATAACTCATTGTACAGGGTTTTGGGAGCCAAACTTCCTATAGGTATCTTAGAGAAAGCTTGCAGTGTATTGTAACGAGTCTTCACTTCTGCATAGTGCAGAGCTAGTATATCTCTTTCGAGAGTAGGTGACAGTGACTGTAACGTTCCATTTTTGGGACTAGTGGTTGGTCATCATTGTATGTATGATTGGATCTTTCACTTTATTAATATAATATATCCATCATATTTCATGCATATGTTGTTATTGTATTTCAACTATCTTGGTTACTCTAATGATATATGTAGTTGTTGTTTATGCGTGCATTTATGGACTTTTCTATATATGTTTGTATGAATATTAATGATATGTGTTGCTGGTTTAACCATCACTATTTATCGTTGGCTCGCATGCTTTCCAACTTGTGATGTATCTCTGCTCGTGTATTCCCTTCCAAGCTGCATGCTATCATAGGTTTCCATAGGGCGTACTCATTACCCTATTCCATGTGCTATAGTAATTCATACACCTTCCTTGACGTGTTGCACATGTCACACCTTGCTACCAACAAGGACATCTTACTCACCTCTACACGTAGCTAGAGACATGACCATATCATACTCCCCATTGCGGGGACTCCTACACCAAACGGTCTGAGGTCTAGTTGGGATTTCTTAGCTGGGAGATCCCCTGACATGTTGGTGGGTCGAACACCATCAACAATAGGGTACAAAAATATATAAAAATGTACTGAGTGACTAATTGATATAACTTTATGGTCAAGACTCGATTGATCTTGTAATCTGCATAAACGAGCATGTTCACACCTTTAATGGTGTGTTTCAGGGCATTGCATTAGAGTGGTTGCGTGTATGTTCCAATATTACAAATTTTATTAGTTGCATCCTTCCAAGTCGAAATGCAAGTATGATGGTTAGTATACCCTATTTTATTTTTGTATATTGTATAATGAAAACAGATAACAGATATACAATTCAGGGCTCTCTCTATATACATGGACAGAGTATAGAAACTCTCTCTATATATAATCTCTTAAGTGCCTCTGTGTATAAACTTTCCTCTCTATATACTCTCTCGATATACAATATGTACCTCTATATATACACTATATATAGGGAAAGAAACTAAGTAGATACACTAAATTAGTTGACATGTACACGTAGAAACCTCCAAAATTGACAGACATAAGTTTGACCTCCCACTAAACTAAACATGAAGATTTATTTCCGTAACCATAGCCCTTGAAAACGGTAAACAATAATCACCGAGCAAACAATAATCACTAAGAAGGTAAACATTAATACTAGTTTATATTGGCATATACATCAATACTCAAATCTGAAGGCATACTTCTGAGTATATTTTACTTCTGTAGTTATTGGTTACGGTTGAGAAACTCATCCCCCTGTGAAGTAAAAAACCATCATTTTTTAGGGTTTTTTTATTGTTAAGTAAGAAGCCATCATTTCGTGTTTCCTTTCAACAATGAATACTATATTATAAAATTCAATCTACAATGAAAAAACCAAAAATACATACCCTCAGAGACTCAAAAACTAAAATGCAAGTATCACTTTTGACGTTTTACTATTTTCCACTAGTCCCTACATCCGCAAACCCTCAATCTATCTCGATATATTTAGAATCTTCAATCTAGAAGTTTCAATCCATATGATAGACATTGTTTGGTGAAGGACCATTGTGTGAGAATGTAATTTCCATGGATCCACGGGGCATGTCATTATCCTTAAGAAGACCCATGGAGATATTGTTATCACTCCTCCAGGCTCAATGAACTAGTCAACATAGCTGTAGAGTAGTTGGAAAAGTAGGGGGAAGCAACATCCCAGAGAGCATCATCATCATCAGTAGAAGAGGGTAGCAGACCTGTGCATGACAAAGGTAGGATAAAGGTTGTTGGCAATGTAGAGGAAGAACAAAGCGACAAGTTCAAATTATATCCACTTATGTTAAAAGTAGTTTTGGATATTGAGGCTGAGAGGGGACAACACGACAAGAGGATCATGGAAAGGCTAAGAGAGAGATAGAGGATGGAGGAAACATAAAAGGAGTTACAGGAGTTTCGTAGAAAAGAGAACGAAGTGAAGCATGAACAGGTACATTAGGAGGTGCAACATGCATAGATTGATGAAATTGCACCCATACAACTTATAAATTCATCCGAGCCACTGGCCCAGAGTAGACAAGGTGAGAAGTTAGAGGAGCAGAACTTAGCTCAAGAGATTCAAGAAATGATAAAGTGAATGGAGAAAAATATGGTCCATCCAGAGTCATATAAATATATTGACCTCATGCCTTAGAGCCTAGAGGTCAGCCCATCAGCTTCACCAGATCTAGAAGTAGAGAAAGTCCCAAGCGATAAAGGAGACACAAAGATCCTTGAAGACAATTTGAAAGCAGAGATGCACAACATATCTTTCGAAGAGTCACAACACAAAGTTGTGCAGTCACGCAGAGTACCTGGTCTGGATGTTCATAATATCCTGTGCAGTTTGAAGAACAAGTGGTCGTATCCAATATGTGCAGGAATCCAACAACATTGGTCAATACTAGTAGAGCATATGCCGAAGCTACTATCTCGAGTGTTCGATTCTTGATAGTAGATAAAGAGTTAATGGCTAAAGAGTTACAAGTAGCCAGGAAGGGAGGAGAACATGTTACAACATTCGCAAGGGTAGAGTTGAAAAGAGCAATATTGGATGAAATATCGTCCCTTGAGATAGTGAAGTAGACGTTGTATTCCATATTTGTCACCATGCACAAGTCAATTCTCCATCTCAATGGTTGGTAGTAACATTGTGCTAAGAGAGAATGTATCTTGTCAAACCAACATACTATTGTCAATCACATGCAAACATAGAAAATTAGGTACAAAGCAGCCCCAATACACTTGCCAAAGATGATGAAGCCAAAGGCAATATAGTTTAAGGCACGCATCCAAAGTCAGATCTATAACTATGACAAACTCCCGCAACTCATCACCAGCTTGTAGGCTTCACATGCATGGGTGTTCAGAAGCATGGATGTTGTTGTGTGCATGCACGAGATCCCATCCATTGGCACACTCATCGATGCAAATTCAAAGAACCAAGTCCGACTGGAGCTGGACATGTACTTTGATGAGTTCATGCGTGTAGCGAGTAGTGCAAACTTAGAGAATAACACAGACACTATGCATCAATATGTTGCTGTTACGGCTGCACTTAATACTATGATGTGCATGTTATCAGATGAGTTGGACAAAGGTGCTAAAAATAACAACAATAAATGCTAAAAATAACATTCCTATAGATAGCATTTCAGGATACATTCCAATTTTAATTTTTCCCTAAATAAAAATTGTGAAATAAAATTCGAATTTGAGCTCAACAATTGCTTGTAAAATAATTAATTAACTCGTTTTGAGTTAATTAGTTAGAAAAAATCAAACATGAAGTCTATGTGAAGACATGCAATAGTTATCCCTTTGATTGAGGAAGTTATCCCTTAATTAAGGAGATCAGGATGAGTTATACTTTGAGTTGTAATTATTTAGATCAATTAACTGAGTTAAGTCCAGTTGGATTAGTTCCAATAGGTTGTGGAATGGATTGTGAGTTTCATTAGTCAATGCATGCAAGCATGCAACTAGTGTAGTTCAGATAATTGAATATTCTCTCATAAATAACTCATGCATGTTAGTTCAGACAGAGACCCAGTTGAGATCAAAGGATGGGACAATGTACTATTAGTTGCAGGAATATTCCCATGAGGATATCTCTTGCATGTAGAAGGAATTCTTTCCTTGAGAATTGCGTAGTTATTTTAGAGGTTAGTGAGCAGTGTGTGAGGTAATTACACAAAGGTGGCGGCTTGAGGACCCAGGAGAAATTGCAAAAGGAAATAGGAGGCTTGGGGGATTGAAGGAAGGCATATGTGTTGTCCGTTCTCTCTATGAGCAGTAGTGAGGGATTGTACTGAGAGTTGGATAGCTTGTGAGCTAAAGATTTGTGTAATCCTGAGATATTTCCACTTGTATGATAATACAGATAGCGAGGATTTTAGCTAAGGCTTTCCCCAGAGTATTCTTATACGTTCATGTGTGATTGTTTCTTCTTCATCTATTATATGCATTTTATTTGATCTTTCTCAAAATTGATTAAGCTTCTGCAAGTTTGTTTGTAGAAGTAGATCAATTATTTTGCTTTAGTATTGTTATCCTCCTGCTTCAGCAGGTTACCCATTTTTCATGATTGATATTTTACAGGCCAAATATGTCATACTTTGCATGCTGCAATGCTCGATATTTGCTAAACAGTCACCAAGCAAAGAAGGCTACTCAGAGTTCATCTAACTTCTTTCCAATTTTGAAAAGTCATTCCAATTTTATAGAATTTTCAGCTAAAGGGAAGTCCAAACAGCTTAATCTTGGTCTCCCTAGGTTTCGATTTCCTATTTTAGAATATAGAGAATGAACATCTGTCCAAACAACTTAACCTTGGCAGATGCTTAGATAGTTAGAGAATCAAAGGAGCCCAACTCCTTAATCTGGGCCCTTGGAAGAAATAAGGGTAGTTTGTAGATAGGAAAGCATAAAAATAAAAAATTGAAATGATGGTTCTGCAAATCTAAGTGCACCCAAACCAAAAGAAGAAAAAATGTTAGGTAAATAGGCTGGGTAGGTAGTTTTGAGGTTGCAAATCTTGATTTCTGATCAATTCTATGTTTTCAAAGTGTCATCTCTACTCGAGGCACAATCACCAAGCAGTTTTATGTGAAGGAGCTCAAATCAGGCATAACAAACTTCCCTTTCTCCATTCCCCCCAAATCATTAACTAATTTCCCCAAAAAGAGGTCAAGATCTGCTTGATATCTCTTAGTTTCATCATTTTCCATGTCATTAGCCTAGGTGAAGATCTGCTTCACTCAAAGAGGATC